>CAUYQG010238759.1:0-35854 GCA_963574415.1 Tarsius wallacei | reverse complement strand
AATCAAAAAATTAGCCAGGCGTGGTAGCGCGCGCCTGTAGTTCCAGCTACTTGGAAGGCTGAGGCGGAAGGATCGCCGGTGCCCAGCGGGTCGAGGCTGCGGTGGCCAGGAGCGGCCTCTCCACTCCAGTCTGGGTGACAGAGTAAGACTCCAACTCAAAAAAAAAGAATTAGATAGAGATGAGGTATCAAATTTGACAAAAGTAATCCTGAGTCTGATTTCCTACAGACATTAATCATACCAAGAAGAAATGGTTTATTCATGTGAGCACAAGTGGTGTATAGAGGTTTACTTAAGCTCTGCTATGAGCTTGGGTCTCTTTTCCTGCCTGGTTGAATTTTTAAAAATTACTCTACAAACTGTGTATACCTAAGATGCCTTTTCTACAAAAGCCTTAAAATTTTCATCCCTCTCTTTCCAGATATGCTGCCAAGAGAATTTTTTTCTTTAAGAACAAATAAACCATCGAGATTAACATCCAGCTTGCTGAGTCACTTGTTTTTCACTTGAATTTTAACTACAGAGCTCTGCAGACAGCCTGTGTGCTAGGGAAAGAGAAAGAGAGAGGGAGACAGAGAGAGAGAGAGAGAGAGAGAGAGAGAGAGAGAGAGAGAGAGAGGAATAAACATGAATACATGGATACATAGATAGTTAAAGAGGATAAACATGAATACATAGATAGTTAAAGAGAATCTTTGAAAGGTTTTGCCAAGACATCTTATTTCTTACTCTGTTAGTGGGAGCCCTGAATAAAAATATTTTAATAAAAACTACAAAGTAATTAAGGTTTGAATTGGGATTTAATAATGGAAAGAGCAAAATACATGGCGTGAAAGATGTAGTTTTGTTTCTGTTTTTAGTTTTTTGTAACCCCTCATTCTCCACTATTGGCTAACTGACAAATCAACTGACTTTTCTGAACCATAGTTTCCTCATCTCCAAAGAGTGAAGAGTAAAACTTACCACATAAGTCGATAGGCAGGATAAAATTCTATAAAATATATTGAAGGACCTAGAAAAGTACCTGATATCAGTCAGGGAATAATAAATATTCCTTTCTCTCTTTTCTTTCTTACATCATCTCTTCTTAATTCTACCAAAAAATTTCTTTCTTCTTAAGGCATCTTGAAGACTAGCTTTATCAGGGCAAACTGTAGTTCTAATTCTGCCATTTTTTGGAATACTGGGTCAAGGTTTTCTGTCCCTTTATTTAATCTTTACAATAACCCTTTATGAATTTATCCCCATTTAACAGAAGAAACAGAGGCTAAAAATGTGTCCCAAGACCACACAGATAGTCTTTCAGTCATCTATTGCCACAATAATTCGATGTTACAAACTTCCCCCCGACTCAGTGGCTCACAACAACCATTTGCTATGACTCATCAGCCTATGGGTCAGCCTGGCAGTTCTCATTTGAGTTGGCCTCTGTAGGGCCCACTCATGCACTGCAGTCATCTGGGCTTTGGCAAATCTCTTTAGTCTAAGACCAAGAAACAATAAGTGAGCTGCAAGAAATGGAGTTATCTCTAGTTTCTTTCTTTTTTTTTTTTTTGAGTTGGAGTCTCACTCTGTCACCCAGACTAGAGTGCAGTGGCCAGGAGTGCACTCCCGGCCACCGCGGCCTCAACCTGCTGGGCTCCGGCGATCCTTCTGCCTCAGCCCTCCTAGTAGCTAGAACTACAGGCGTGCGCTACCACACCCGGCTAAGTTTTTGATTTATTGTAGAGATGAGGTCTCGCCAAGTTGCCCAGGTGGGTCACGAACCCACGGGCTCAGATAGTTTCTTTCTTAAATAAAATGCTGATCTTGGGCCAACTAACTAACCTTTCCAGAACTCCATGCCAAGAGAATCTCCTTTGGTTCAGTGTCTTAAACCCATGCAGCCCTGGAGTAGGGAAAGGAGGAAGCCCGTGATTCTGATAAAAAGGCTGTCTCTCATTCCCACACTCCCCCTGAGAAAAATGACTGATAGCAGGGCAGAGCCTACCAAGAGCACACAGACAGGACATACAGAAGCTTCCAATCCTTCACTGATTCAAGTGCAAGACAATTAAGAAGTGGAATTTACCACAATGGGAGATTATTGACTTTGATATAATTCAGCACAGCACCATAACACAGTGTGGTCCATGGACCAACAACATCTGCATCATCTGGGAGTTTGTTAGAAATGTTGACTTTTGGCAGGGCTCAGTGGCTCAACCTGTAATTCTAGCACTTTGGGAGGCCGAGGTGAGTGGATTGCCTGAGCCTGCAGTTTCGAGACCAACCTGAGCAACTTGGTGAGACCTCATCTCTACAATAAAATTTTTTTTTTTAAATAGCCAGGTGTGGTAGTGCACGTCTGTATTTCCAGCTACATGGAAGGCTGAGGCAGAGGATCACTGGAGCCCAGCAGGTTGATGCTGAGCGTGAGTGCCACTGCACTTCAGCCTGGGCAAAGGAGTAAGGCTCCAACTTAAAAAAAGAGAAAGAAAGAAAGAAATGCTGACTTTTGGACTTCACCTCAGACCCACTAAATCAGAATCTGAGAAGCACTGCTTTAGTAGTAAGAATCACAACCAGATCACACCACTGGAAAAGCATCTGTAGCAAGATTTGCTGTATTAGATGTATAAACCCTTCAAGCCCCAGGACATTGCTAAACCTTTGACCTCCCATTTAAGCACTTAATACCTTCAGTTGTCAAGAGACCACACTCCCAGGGATGAGCACCTGTTATTTTTACTAGTTCAACATGCATTTCCTTCTTGTTTATCGCCAACTGATTTTTCTTTGGAAGGATGTTGCTTCCCCACTCCCATTCCATATATTTTGAGTTGGACTTATCATGGTTCTGGGAATGGACGTGTGACCTAGATCTATCCAATGAAAGAAATACCATGGAGTTTTCTGGAATGATTGCGAAAGTGATAACGTGATGTGTTCTTTTCTCTGTTGATCATAGCTCGCTTCGTTTGTCTAAGAATGAAGTCAGCACGGAGATGATGAGAGAGAAGTTCTTGATGACATTGAACAACTGATTCCAGCCTTGCTTGAAACTCTAGACCTGACCCCAGACTTTTTAATTATATAAGACAATATATTTCCCTTTGTACTTAAGTGATAACTATCTGAGTTTCCATAATTTGTAAGCAAAATAGTTCTGCTCTGCAAACCCACCCCATGTTTCAAGCTTGCTGACCCCACACAAGTCCTGGCTCCATGGCCAGTCTCTCTTTTGTTCCCTGTCACCTGTAACATAGTCATTTTCCAACTTCCAAATTTCAAAATGTTTTTAATTATATGTGTTGTTATAGTTGCAAGCCTAATGGGATTTCGTGAGAAAATACTGGGTATTTTTCCAGAGACCTGAGGTAGACATGATTTTTCAAGAGCATATAATGGACCTGATGCGCTGGGTTCTACCTAGAACTCCCTACTCAAAGTGGGTATCAAGAGTTCAAAATGCAGAATCTCACACCTTGGCCCAGATCTGCTGTATCAGAATCTGCATTTTAACAAGATTCCCCCAGATAATTCATCCACACACATTTGAAAAGTGCTAAACATATCGTATTGTGGGAAAAAGTTACTGCCTAGGAGTTAAAAGGCTGGCTTTGTATTCCTCATCTTCTGCACTTTCCTCATTTATGGAAGGAGCAGACAGGACTATTTTGGAGATTTACTTCAGCCCAGACTTTCCAAGACACTCATATTTTGGGGTCCTTTGTTGAAACAGATTGTGACAATATAGCATGCAACTTAACAGGAAAGGCAGAAAGAAGAAAAAGAAAAGGGTTCTTCTGTTAGTAAGAAACAAATTGGTCGTACCCTGTTTGTGGCATGACATTCTACACCAACTAAAATCAATCTTTTATTTTGCAAATGAGAAAACAAGCCCAGGGAAGGTTAATTGCATTTCAAAAAGCCACACAGTACAGACATAGCAGAGCAGGGATGAGAAATATTCTGCAGATCTGAGAAAGTACAAGAGAACAAAGGGAAATGTTTTGTCACTTGCACTCTGGAGCTGGCAGCCTGGGTCCTGGTACTTAGTTTAACATCATTGAGTAAGATATCTAACTGCTCTGTGCTTCAGTATACACATCTGTTCAATGGGCATTATAATAATGTGTACAACAAGAAGTTGTAAGGGGTTAAATCTGTAAAGAGTTTAGAGTTCAGAACTATGCTGACAAAATATGACATTTTATATATGCTTATTTAAAAATTAAAAATAAATCCCGACTCCCTGTCTAAAGTGTATTTTTCATATACTATAGCTCTTCTGTGCCAGATATGTCCCTTTCCACAAGATTTCTTTAATGACCTGGCAATGTGTGACAAATCCCATCTTACTCAGTTCTTTTAAAAATTACCTTGATTTCTTAACATGGTGAGAAGTCTTTAAATTCTTAACATGAATTAGTTACTTGATGATTTATTCTTAGTAGAAGCTACCTGCAGCAGAAGGCAAGGTCATTAGAGCTTCTTGAAGGGAGAGAAAATTTGAAGAAAAAAAAAGATTGTGTGGATGAAAAGGACCAGGAAGAAACAAACAAGGCAACTTCTGTACATCAGTTTATCAATGGTTAACCCAAGAAGTAGGTTGAAATACTAGATGTATGTGGAAAAGGATTCTTGAATTATCAAATTATGTCCAAGACCCACTTCAACCAAATTAAGTCAGAGCTTCTGGAAAGGTTATCCAGACATCATTTTTTAAATTGTGGTAAAATGTGTATGAAATTTGCTATTGTAACAATTTTTAAGTGTGACATTAAGTGTATTCACATTGTTGTGTAACCATCACCACCAACTACATCGAGAAATCTTCTCATCTTGCAAACTGAAATGCTGTACCCATTTAATAATAACTTCCCATTTTCCCCTTTTCCACTCTGGTAACCATCATTCTATTTGCCATCACTATGAATCTAGGTACCTCACATAAGTGAAATTATACAATATGTGCCCTTGTGTGACTGGCTTATTTCACTTAGCAGGGTGTACTCAAAGTTTGTCCATGTTGTAGCATGTGTCAGACTTTCCTTCCTTTTTAAGGCTGAAAATGTTTTGTGGTATGTATATGCCACATTTTGTTTATTCATTCCTCCATAGATGGACACTTAGATTCTTTCTATCTTTTGGCAATTGTGAAGAATGTTTCTATGAACATGGGTGTACAATTGAAAGACCTTGCTTTCAATTCTTTTGGATATATACTCAGAAGTGGAATTGCTGGATCATATGAAAATTCTGTTTTTTCTTTTTTGAGGATCCACATACCATTTTTCATAGGGACTGCATCGTTTTACACTTCCACCAACAGTGTACAAGCATTCCACTATCTTCACAACCTTGTCAATCCTTGTTATTTTCTGGTGATTTTTTTCCATAGTAACCATCCTAAGGGTGTGAGGTGATATTGAACATCTTTTCATATGTAAATTGTATATACATTTGCATATCTCTTAGAAAAAATATCTATTCAAATCCTTTGGCTATTTTTGAATTGAGTTGCTTGTTTTTGTTGTTGCTGCTGTTATTAAATTATTGATGTTCTTTATATATTTGGTATATTAATTAATTCCTTATCAGATACATTATTTGCAAATATTTTCTTCCATTCTTTGGGTTGCCTTTTCACTCTATTGATTACGTCCTCTGATGCCCAGAAAAATTTAATTTTGATGTCCAACTTATCTATGTGTTGTTGTTATTATTGCCTGTGCTTTGGTATCTTATATAGAAATTATTGTCAAATCCAATGTCATGTAGCATTCCTCTATTTTTTAAAGTGTTTCATACTTAGAGCCTTTACATGTAGGTCTTTGATCAAATTGAGTTAATTTTTGTATATGGCATGAGGAAAGGATTCAACGTCATTCTTTTGTATGTGGATGCCCAGTTTTCCCAGTACCATTTATTGAAAAGACTGTCCTTTCCCTCATTGAATTGCATGGACTTCACATCCTTACCAAAAATTATTTCACCATGAATATGAGGGTTTACTTCTGGGCTCTCTAGTCTATTCTATTAGTCTGTATATCTCTTTGTGCTAGTACTATACTGCTTTGCATACCATAGCTTTGTAATACGCTTTGAAATCAGGAAATGTGAGACTTCCAATTTTGCTTCTTCATCAAAATCGTTTTGGCTATTTAGGGTCCCTTGAAATTCTATGTGAATTTTAAAGGGACTTTTCTACATCTGAATAAAAGTGTTGATGAAATTTTGATAGGAATTGCATTGAATTTATAAATCAGTTTGGATAATATTGAAATCTTAACAATAGTAAGTCTACCCATCTATGGATACAGAATGCTTTTCTATTTGTTGTCCTCTTTAATCTTTCAGGAACATTTTGTTGTTTTCTGTCTGTCTTTTGCCTTATTGGTTAAATTTATTCCTAATTATTTTATTCTTTTAGATGCTACTGTAAATTTAATTGCTTTCTTAATTTCCTTTTCTGAATGTTCCTTGTTAGTGTATAAAAACACAATTGGTTTTTGTATTTTGATTTTGATCCTGCAAATTTACTGAGATCGTTTATTAGTTATAACAGTTTTTTGTGGAATGTTAGGGTTTTTACATATAATGTCATGTCATCTGCAAAAAGAGATAATTTTACTTCTTGCTTCCAATTTGAATGCCTTTTAGTTTATTTTCTTGCCTAATTGTTCTGACTAGAACTTTCAATACTGTGTTGAATAGAAGTGGAAAAAGTGGGCATTCGTGTTTTAATATTGAACATACAGGAAAAGTTTTCATTGAGTACAATGTTGCTGAAGGCTTTATTATATTGAGGTAGATTCCTTCTGTTTCTAGTTTGTGTGTGTTTAATCATGAAATGCTTTTGGGCGTCAGTAGAGATGATCAAGTGGATTTTTCCTCCATTCTCTTAATGTGGTATATTAAATTGATGATATGTTTAGTCCTCCATGCATTTCAGATATAAATCCTACATGGTCTTCATTTTAATGTGCTATTGGATTCTGCTTGCTAGTTTTTGCTGAGTATTTGTTAGGAGTATTTGTCTATAGTTTTCTTGTAATGTCTTTGTCTGGCTTTGTGTACCAGTGCTTTTTAAAAGTGCCCTGTAGTAGGCTGAATAACGTACACCAAAGATACCAAGTTCTAATCCCTTGAACCTATAAATGTTACTTCCTTTGGGGAGAAAGGTCTTTTTAGAAATGATTAAGTTAAGAATCTCAGGATAAGGACTTGTCCTTGATTATCTTGGGAGAGCTTAACTGTAACCGGGCCACAGGCAACAGAAAGATTTGGACACATGCACAGAGAAGGTGATGTGGAGACAGGGAAAAGAAAGATTTAAAGATATTGGCCATAAAGATTGGAGTGATGTAGCCACAAGCCAAGAAATGCTAGCAGCCACCAGAAACTGGAAGTAGTAAGGAACAGATTTGCCCCAAGGGCCCCTAAAAGGGTGAGTTTCTGCAAACCTTTTGGTTTCAGCCCAATTAAACTATTTTGGACTTCTGGCCTCCAGAACTGTAAAAGAACAAATTTCTGTTGTTTTAAGCCACCAAATTTGTTACATAATTTGTAAAACAAACTTGTATAATTTGTTACAGCAGCCAAATAAACTTATATACTCTCCATCAGAGTCTATTTTGTAATCAAAGTTGAGAACCAGTAGCTCATAGATGTGTAAGTAGGAGTGTAGTGCTTAGAGTGGGGTATAAAGCTTAAGGAGGAATATATGTGGAAATGGAGACACAATGTACCTCATCACCCTACTCAGCATCTTTTCAATTTAAGTTGAACTTAGATAGGGAGGTGGCATTAAAATTATTCTAAGTTCGAGGAATGCCTTAGAGGAAGTTAGAAGTCAGGGCAGGGAGGCAATAGGGGATTAGGATGCCAAGTCTTAGGAGACAAGTGACAAAGAAAATGACCCTTAAATGAACAGAGAAGCCTGAAATCCATGGAAGCCATAAGACTTCAAATAGGATGGAAGAAGAGGTAGGGTGGGTCATTTGTCAAATACATAGAGGCTTTGAGTTTAGCCAGGTGGAAGTGTTGGGACAGGAGGTAGAGGTCAGAAGACTGGAAAGAAGGTTGTGACAATTTAGCTACAAAATGGTCAGTGCTTGATTCAGAACTCTGGCTGAGGAACTAAAAGGAAAGCAGGACTTTCCAAGAATTATAAATAAGATGGGAGGGTGGTATAAGGAATGAATCCTGGTAGAGGACTAAATGTGGGGAGTGGAAAATAGTGAAATAATAATTGTTATCTTAGAAGGACACATGTGTAGGTTAGAAGACAAGTGGCAAGAAAAATGATCCTTAAATAAACAGAGGATTCTAAAACCCATGGAAGCCATAAGACTTTAAACAGGGTGGAAGAAATAGTAGGGTGGGTCATTTGGCAAATACATAGAGGCTTTGAGTTTAGCCAGATGGAAGTATTGGGGCAGAAAGTTGAGCCAATGTAGGGTGTGAGGAAAAGATCCAACTTCATTCTTTTGTATGTGGATATCCAATTCTTCCAGCATCATTTGTTGAAAATACTATTATTTACCACATTGAGTTCTGTTGGCACCCTTTGTCAAAAATAAATTAATTATAAATTTAAGGGTTTATTTCTGGACATTGAATTAGATTCCATTAATCTATTTTTATGCTGGTATCATAAGGCTTTGATTACTGTATCTTTGCATTAAATTTTGAAATTGGAAAGTGTGAGTCTTTCAACATTGTTCTTCCTTCTCAAGATTTTTTTTTTCTATTCTAGGTCTCTTGCATTTCCATATAATTTTTAGAATCCTATTGTCTATTTTTCTTAAAAACATACCTGGGTTTTTGACAGCAATTTTATTGATCTGTAGATCAATTTGGGAATAACTGCCTTCTTAACAATATTGTTTTCAATCCACAAAGATGGAATGCATTTTCACTTATTTAGGCATTCTTTTTAATGATATCTTGTAGTTTTTATTGTACAAGTCTTGTGCGTATTTTGTTAAATTTATTTTGAAGTAGTTTATTTTTCCATGCTATTATAAATTGAATTGTTTTCTTAATTTTGTTTTTATATATTCATTTTTCATTGTTCATTATTAGTGCATAGAAAAACAATTGATTTTTATATATTGATCTTGTATCCTGCAAGCCTGTTGAACTTGTTTACTACTTTCAATTGTTTATTTAGTGTGCATGTGAATTTCTCAGGTTTTTTATATTAAAGATTATGTCATTTGCAAATAAAGATAGTTATTTACTTTTTCCTCACCAATCTGATTGCCTTTTTTAAAAATTGCCTAATTTTTTGCCTAGAATTTCAGGACAATATTGAATAGCAGTGGTGTAAGCGGACTTCCTTGTCTTGTTCTGATCTTTGGGGGAAAGCTTTCAGTATTTTACCATTTAGTATAATGTTAGCTGTGGGTTTTTGCAGGTGGCTTATACCAAATTGAGAAAATTCTCTTCTATTCTTAGTTTTTTGAGTGTTTTTTAATCATAAAAGGGTGTTGGATTTTGTCAAATGTCTTTTCTATGCCTATTGATATGATTAAGTGGATGTGTTCTTTATTCTATAAATATGGTGCATTATATTGACTTACATGTTTGTTGACCCACTCTTGCATTCTTTTGGTTATTTACATGGTATATCATTTTTCATCTTTCTGCTTTCAACTTATTTTGGGAGTTTTTGTTTGTTTACTGATTTTCCTGAGCTACTTCTGTAAATCATCTTTGTTGTATTTAGCCCTGAAGTTTCTGCTTAGTTAATTCAATGTTCAGATCATGAGTAGACAGATTTCCTTAAGTGCCCTACTCCAATAAGGCTCCAAGTCATTGCTGAAAAGCTGTGTGTGTGTGTGTGTGTATGTGTGTGTGTGTGTATGTGTGTGTGTGTGTGTGTGTGTGTTATGGTAACCTTTCAATGCTCCAGCAGTGAGTTTACAACACTGCCTTAGTCTTCACTTCCTGATGATGTAGTCTCAGGTCATGCAGAGGTGAGAGAAGAGGGTTTCTCAGACCTTGGGCATACACACAGCTTTATGCATGTGCATAGCTTTCTAGGGTCTCAGGAATATGCCAGAACTTTTCAAAGTTGGACACCTCATTGTCATCATTTCCTTTTAATATTTTTGGTCAGTTTCTTGTTTATCCCAGCTGCTATCACTGCCTCAGGTAGCTGCTGTGTGAAACATTTGATGTTGATTGTTTTTGATAAATGCTTTGGGGAGATACTGTTTATGCTTTGTGCTCTGAGTCACATCAAACAAAGACAAGCTCTGAGGGTGGCAGATTTAAGGGAACTTTTAGCAAGTTAAACAGTGACAATTCTCTCTAGATGAGATTCTGAGGAGACCCAAACAAATTTTGCCCCCCTCCAAAGTAAAGCTGGAGAAAAGGGAATGAGATTAGGGCAAGGCAAATGTCACAAAGTTTGCTATTCTTACCAAAATTCAGTCATTTTTCTCAAACAAATGTTCCTCAAATTGTTGCAAGCCTTTGGATAATTTCCAAAGTTCTAAAAAAAAATATTTTGACAAATTTTGCCAGTGAGTTCTATTATTACTTTTGTGGAAGAATTTTAAGGAGGAGATTTTCAGAGGTCCTTTCTCCTCCATCCCAAAAGTGACTATCCAATAATCATAATTTTACTATTAAAATATTGGCTTCAACAGATCTCCTGTCCAGATATTAGTTCTCACACCTTCTTTTTCAATTTATATCTCAGTATCTTGCCTTAGCATTGCCCTGAAAAAAACCAAAGGGGTTAAGAATACATTTCAGGGAATTGTTTTTCTCCACTATAAAAGTCGATGTTATTTTGGTAGATACAATATGACAGTTTTAAAAACTGTCAAGTCATTATGAGATAAGATATTAAAGACAGAACTTTGCAGCCCACCCAAACCAGGAGTGCCTGTATAAAAGTATTTAGAAATAATTTTCTCTCTGTTCTTTTTAAGAAGAGTAATAAAGTCATATGAAAACAATAATGAATTTTTATAAAGTAAAATAAAATCTTGCACCATAATTATCTTTCCCAGAAATAGCCACCTTTAAGTATTTCAGTTTTAGTTATTTTTATTTACAACTTTAATTTTAAATAGAATATTTTGATTCCAGTTTTAAACACTATATAAGCAATATATTAAAAATGAGAATATTCTCTGAGTGGATTTCTTTTTTATTACAACCACCACCAAACTTTGGTGCTTCTATAACTTTTTGATTTTCTATTGCCTAACTTTATAATTATATATATAACTTTATATATAATCATATGATACGACTAAATTTTATTTTTTTATTTTACCAATCTTACACAAATTCTCTTAAACTTTTACCATGTGAAATGAGAAAATTGAGGATTCTGTATTATATAACCCCTCTCCATTTTGCCTCCCCAAGCTCCCTCCTTTACCTCTTACATTCTGCCAGCTCTGTCACCACTTTTACATGTTAGGCCTCTGTAACATTTAGATTCTGTTTGGTAAATGAAGTAAAGTCTTTTATGCTTGGTCTACAGTTTGCATTTATAGCATTATGATTATATATACAGTATTCACTGGCGTACCAGGTCAAGTGGTAAGTCTTTAAAGAAGAAATGTCCTTATGGCACTAAATCTTCATACACAGAAAAACAATAAGAAAGCACAAATGGAAAATATTTTCTTAAACTGCATCCAAAAATGTTTAAAATTGTGTCATATGATTGCCTTCATATTTGGAACAAAAATGTATGATACAGCTTTTGGTTTTCTTGTCACCTATAGGGACAATTTATTTTCATTACCCATTAGAGATGTCTATGCCATTGTCATTCTAATACTAAAATAAGCCACATTTTATGTTACACTGTTTATTAAATGAACTAATTTATACTGAGTTGTTTTTATGCCTGATTCCTAGCTTTGATCCTAGGGAAAAAAATTTACCCTGGTTCCAATATTTCCTAAATTCCCAGTCTTTCCTCTTTTTGTGGATTTCTTTATGAGTTGTTGTATTGTCCAGGTACAATCCTTAGAAAATATTTTTCCTTGCAGAAAGAGTGCATGTGAGGTAATCTTCCTGAGTCTGTGCACGTCTAGAAGTGTCTTTATTCTGCCCTTCATTCTTTATTAATATTTTAGCTCGATATAGACTTACAGACTAAAATTTATTTTTCTTTCAATATTTGAAGACTTGTCCCATTGACCTGTACCATCTGGATTTGTTGGTGGGAAGTCTGATGTTCATGTGACTCTTATTTTATTCCTTTGCATGCAGTCACCTTTTTTTCCTCTCTAGAGTCTCCTAAGATCTTTAGAGAAAGTGGAAAATTATGCCTCCAAAATGCATACTCGTTGTGTGGTACTTATTTCTCAATGAACAATATCATATTGTTATGATATTAGTCATATGAATGGCTGAGTAACTATTTAATAAAATGTTTTATTATTGAGGTGATGGGGAGAAGAAAGGAAGGTAACGTAAGAGTTTATTATCATCTGTCATATCAGGAAGTCAATTGATAGTCTATTTTATAAATCAAAAATTAACAATGTCTGCATGTTATTTAGAAACAAGAATTTACCCAAAAAAGCAAATATCATTGAAGATTATTGCCTCTGAGAAATAAACTGTAGATGTAGCTATATACAAACGCATAGTGTTAAGAAGGAAAATGTGATATTTAAAAATAGTGTGGGGTAAAATAATAAAATATGATAGTGAGTTAAGGTTCGCAATTTTTAGCTAGTTTGAATTGTCAGAGAAGTTTTCTTTAGAAAAAGTGGCATTTGAGAAGATGAGACATGAGAAGATCTGATGGGGACTATTTCAGGTAGAACTAATAGCAAGTGCAAAGGTCCTGAA
The DNA here is from genome assembly GCA_963574415.1 of Tarsius wallacei. Taxonomy (NCBI): domain Eukaryota; kingdom Metazoa; phylum Chordata; class Mammalia; order Primates; family Tarsiidae; genus Tarsius; species Tarsius wallacei. Next base: position 23,026 of record CAUYQG010238759.1, on the reverse strand, counting down.
GCAGGAATATGCTTAGTTGTTCAGTGGACAGCCAGAAGGCCAATGTGATGGGAGTGAAGAGAAGAGAGGGAGAATGTTGGGTAATGAGTTTGGAGAGGTGTTCAGAAGGAGGATCTTATAGGGTAAGGGAAAGACGTCTCAGTGTAAGAGGAGCTACTAAAAGTTTCTGAGAAAGGAAATATAATCATATTTGTCTTTTCAAAGTATTACCATGGCAGCTTTGTAGAGAAATAAGGACAGAAGACAAATTAGTTGGCTACCCTAATAGTCCAAGTGAGAGATGATGGTAGCTTAAGCTAAGGTGGTATCTGCGAAAGTGTTGAGAAGTAGTTGGATTTGGAAAATGTTTTGAAAGTAGAACAACACAGTGAAGTAATATAAGATTTTCATCCTCAGGAACAGGGAAATGTAGGTGCCATTTGCTAATATGGAGAATGAAGAGGAAGGAAGCCTCTTGGAGTTAAAAAAAATCTGAATTCTACTTTGGACAGGCTAAGTTAGATGTCTATATTTGCTTTATACTTAAGTGTAGATATTGAGTAGAGAGTTGTATATGCAAGCTGGAGTTCAGGAGATAAATTAAGATGGAATGTGTAAATATGAGAGCATCAACACATAGATACTATTATATTCAAGGTCCTGGAACTAGATAATATTACCAAAGAATAGGAGTATAGAGAGGAGAAAAACTCCAAGACCTGAAGCCTAAGAGTTGGGAAATTGAAGCAAAGCCAACATAGGAGAGTGATAATAAGATGCTTCTGAATATGCTAGTTTGGAAGATAGTGCACCTAGAGAGATTGCTAAATAAGAATGTAAGAAGAGAAACAAAGTCTCACAGAGTAGGTAATCAATGTATGCATACATAGGTTCAGTTTGAGGTGCCTTTGATCCACCCAGTTGAGCGTGTCTAGTAAGATGCTAGAAATGTGACTCTGAAGCTCATAAGAGTGAGTGAAACTAGAAACATGAGACTAAATGTCTTATATATAAAATGATGGTTAAACTCAAGGGCATGAATCCGAATTGCTGAAGACAACATAGAAGGTAAGGAATAGGACATTGACTCTCTTGATGTACCAGAAGTCTGGAAAGCCAGTCAGAATTCTGTATTATTTGATATGGGACTTAGAACGTTTCCAGTACCTATTTCAACTCTACTACCAACTGGCTGTGTGGCATAAAATCTTCATGTACTAATTGGGAATTAAAATAATAAGTACTATTATACACACCTCAGAGAACTATTGCAAGAATAAAATAAGAATAAGAATAAAATAAGTGTGACAGTGCTTTGCAACCTGTACAGGGCTATACAAATGGAGATGCTCAGTTTTTGTTTTTGTTTTCTCTTTGGCTTCGAGTAGAGTAGCTTTCATGATGAAGAGTCAGGACAGGCTCTGTGGACATATGGAGCTCCCAGGGGGTTTGTGTAGGACTCAGGGAAATGTCCAGCTTAACCTGCTGGGCATCACAATTTTGCTGCTTCAACCCATCTGCTATGGAAAATGAGGAGCCAACAAAGAGGAGAGAAACAGAGGTGAGGGCACCTGATAATGAGAGATCTAAGAAATGGAAGGAGTAGGCACACAGTGTTAGGTTAACCTAGAAGTCAATAAAGATGAAAAACCCATTGGGCATGACCAAGAGATTGTTGGTGCAATCTGCTGACATATTAGCAACCTGCTTGCCTTGCCTATTAGCAGGCAGAACTGTGATGCCCTTCTCTGCCAGTATCGGTGAAACGGTGTGAGATATCCTTACTCTATTCTCAGCTATATCCTGACTCATTCACTTCAACCCATCGCAACATCTCAACCTGATCCTCACCTTCAGAGTTCCTTACCCTTGGAATCAATTCTTGTTTAAGATCTTATATCACCTCCCTCAAAACTACTGGTCCACAATGCCCTTCTGTTCTGACCTCTGGCTGGCCCTCTCAGTAGTATTTCGAGTGCCTCTTCAGCCCTGATTCTTACTTAAGCTGCTTATTAGACATTGATCTCTGAATTCACCTCTCCCTTGGTTGTGATTTGCACACTTTTCCTTTGAATATGTTGCTTCTGTTTACTACATATTAACAACCTGGGTACCTCCCTTGGAATTCACACCAACCAAACCACTGATTCATAGACTCACCGTCCAGCAAATGAAACCCTGAAGCTACTAAAAAAAAAAAAAAAAAAAAAAAAGCATGCACAAATAAAACATAGTGATTATAAACTTGGGCCCTGGGATTCAAATTCCAGCTGTACCATTTATTAGCTCTGTCCTTGGTCAAGTTATCTAACCTCTCTAACCCTCAATTCCCTTCTCCATTTTACCTAGATCTCAATATATTCTAGCACCAAGTATATAGCAAGTATTAGATGTTGAGTGAGTGAATTAATACAGATTTTTTAAAAAACCAAGGCCCATGATTAAATGATACATATGTAGTTAATAGCTAAGGAAGAATTAATCCTCCATATTAAAGCAGTTACATGCTATTAATTAGGGAAATAAAGTTAAAGTCTCATCAAAATGATGGATTTATTTTATGTAACCAATACTGCATAGTGCCAGAAATGATTCTAAGTGCTTCACAATTTTCTTGTGTGTTGGGTATAATTATTGTCCCCATTTATCTATGGGATAATTGAGGTACAGAAAGGTATAGAACTAAAAAGGTTCTTGAAAGACTTACTAAAGGAATACTGTGGTCCCTTTCAAACAATCTTTTTCAAGTTTACTAATTTAGACTACCATGTTCTCCGTTTCTGATTCTCAGAAGGCGCTTCCTCTCTATTTGACCGTTGGCATGTTACAGCATCAGGGAGGGTTCTAGAATGCATTCATTTATGAGAAAGCCTATAATTTTGGTGCCTTTAGGAACCTTCTTACAATGCTGTTCATTATAAAGAACAATGGATTATTTTAAATTCTGGGTGTACACTCTTATTTTTTCTTAGCATGGCAAGTCAGAAGCAGCAACAATTATTCCTGGTTCTTTCTACCTCTCACAAGATATATCCCTACCTCAGAGGCTTCAGGGAATCAGGACAGCCTGGGGAGTTTAGACTTACTGCTTTTAAGCATTTGCCAGTTACCACTTCTTTACTATCTGTAAATAGGATGGAGGGCTGGGTAGAAACTGGAAGAACACATAAAGAGAAAGCAGCAAACAAACCATGTGGAAAGCAAACTAAGGACTCAAAACAGTTGATGTATCAAATTGTATATTCTTGTGCTCAAGCCTAGTACCCTCACAATGTTTTAAAACATTGTCACAGGATGCCAGGATGTAGAGGGCTTCTAAACTAGGCTGCCTCTAAGTTACTCTCAAGTTGACTTTGGAAAAATCACATGGGATTTTATAAATTATTTCCCTTATGAAATTGTAATCGTTGAGTCAACCATGAATCTTGCACCTTACGGCAGAAGTATAAGCTGAATACTTTGGACCTGGAACTATTGCAGACCAAGATACTTTGGGGCTCATTGGCACCAAAACCCTTTGAGAGGCTGAATTAGCATAGTGTAAATATCCATCCAGCAGAACAGGTAATTTTCTCATTACTCATCAAATCCTTTCCTAAGCATTAGTTACTCTACGAGTTGATTCTTTGTAGAAATAGCTCACAAGTAGCTGAATCATTTTGGAGCAAATTTTCTGTCACCTTCCTTCTCTGTGTGGTTCAGGCCTTTGTAAAGCCTGAGTGACATGAATCTGCTGGTTCCCTACTGGCAAGGATGATAATGTTTTCTTATCTGTTTCTGTTTTGTTTTAGTTAAACAATGAGAAAATTCTAGGGGAAGAAATCTCATTATCATATTCAAAATACATTGAGAGCTCTCTGGTCATAGTAAGTTTACATTTACCCAATATTTATGCTTCTTGAGTTAGACTCTGTTACCTTTCCTAGAGCGAGATGAAGACTCTCTCAACCAGCATCATTTTTAAAACAAGCACAGGGCAATGGAAAATGCTGTCACTACCAGGAGATAATCCTGAGGGCCCATGGTATTTTCTGTAATGCCTTGAATCAGTCTGGCTGTCTCCTCTTATCTGTCGTTTTTAAAGAAATCAGTGTGGAACATCAGCAGTTGAAAACTTGGAATACCAAACCAGTCCTTCCCTGTGACTGCCACAGAGCTTTTGACTGCGGAATAAGCCTTCTTCACTGACGTAGCTGCTTTTTTAACTTTTTTTTTTCAATCTGGAAAATCCCCCGCCTCCTCCATTCCTTCACAAAACCTTCTGCCTGAATGACTTCAGTCTGAGGGCCATACACATATTTTGTTTCTCCCTACTGCAGGCTTTTTTTCTCTCCCAACTTCCGCATGCTGCTTTTTTTCTTAAAGTGTCACATTTTGGGGAAAAAAATTTCTCACTATAAAGGATTTTGCCGTGCCATTGCATTGTCACCAATTCCCCCCACCCTATTCCAGCCTGTTTTACAATGCAAGTAAGAACCATAATTAAGAGAGTTTTATTGGCAATTAAGTATCTAAAGACTATGCAGATTTTCTTCTTTATTGTATAAGAATCTTAAATGTTTAATGAATATTTAAGTAAACAAATTTCAGCAACATGCCTTATTTTAGGAATACAGCTTTAATAAAAATCCAAATACTGTTAATTATTATTGCAAACATTCATATGTCAAAACAACCTTTGGGTCAGGGAATCTTTAAGAAACAGTGATGTCTGCTGGCTTCAATTAAAAGCATCCTTTATTAAATTCTTACAGTTCTCTCCTTCTAAACACAATTCCTTTACAACTTTTCTTCCCTGCTCCCCAAAGTCCCCCCCCCACCCCGCAATCGAGTGCAATTAAAAGCTTTATTATTGCTTAAGCTTTTCTCTCTCCCTTTCCACCCCCTTCTCTCTCCCTCTGTCCTCCTCTCTCCCCCTCTCTCCCCCTGTACCCTACTCTTCCTTCCTCTCTCCCTCTCTCCCTCTGTGCTTGTGTGTGTTGGGGGAAGGGTGATGTTTGAACGCTGTTTCTCAGGGTCCAACTCTAAATGGCTTCTCCTCAGTAAAACACGGATTTTCCATCGCCTAAAAGAGGCCATCAAGTTTTAACACTGCGAGGCACGACTTCTAATCGCGTTCTTCCCGGAAAAGTACAAACAGTTCCTCAGACGAGGTCCCCACCTCCCACGCGCTCCCAGCTCACCCTCCCTGCGGAGAGCCCCGCGACAGCCTCCCCAACACCTGTGAATCATCCGGAGAGGCTGCCACCACCGAACGATTTGCACCCCGCCGCCGCTGCCGCCGCCGCCACCACCATCACCACCACCTCCCGCCCACCCTGGGTGTCTAATGCACGGCAAGGGAGGACAGTTAGGATTACAGCTTTGTGGTTATTATTTTAATCTCTAATGTGACCAGCACGAGTAGCCTTTCTCTCCCACACCCCAGTTTGAGCATCCGAGGGCCCCCGAGCTCGCCTCTCCGGGTTCCTAGAGTCTGCCTCCTGAATGACCCAGCAGACTCTGATGTGTCCCAGCTGCCCTTGAATCCGAAGCCCTCCACCCTCTCCCCGGATGTTTGGACGGTTCTGTCAGGTGTGTACGTGCCTCTGTGGACAATTTCTAAGACACCCAACACAAAACCCTAGGTCCGCCTGCAAAGCCCAGAGAAAACAGCGTCATCAACGTTGCCCTCGGCAAACAACTCTCAGCTCCAGCCCCAAGTCTTGCAAGCCCACGCTGGCCGGGTTCATTGCGCTTCCCTCCTCTTCCCCCAATCATTTGATATATCTCGGCGATCATTGCTCTGACGTACTTTAAAATAGCATGCGCCAGTCTCTCTCCCCGACTGACCACATCCATGAGAACTCCGAGTCCTCGACGCTGCTTTGATAAAATGAAGAAATCACTCATAAAAATAGCAACCCACGTAGCTTGGCCATATATGGAGATGATGGGGGTGGACAGGGATGCCCCTTCGGACCCTCTTCTTTGGAGAAAACAAATCGCAGCTGAGATCTCCCCCCACCCCTCCCACCACCACCTACAACTCCTCCTCTCCCTTCCCTTACATGACTCAACCAAAGACTCAACTGAATGGGGGGAAAACATACACATACACACATACACATTCACATGTGTCCCAGCCGCCCTTGTATATGTTACACGCACATATATACATGCATACATGTATACACACATGTACACCACACACACACACACACACATACACACACACACATACACACACACACACAACAAAGAACATCAGGAAGCCAGTTGCGAGAAAAATGAGTTTGCCCAAGACCGAGTGTTAAAAATGGAGTCCTAAAGAATCGTCCGGTTCGGGTGTTTATAAGAGACTGAAACACACAGGTTTGCAGCAAAGCGCACGGGGAGCTGAGTCAAGCGCTCCGCACCTCCGGGCTCCTCCCCTCCACCCCAGCCCGGTCCTCCCTCCGCCCTCCCCCGACACTTCCTCCCCGCCCCTCGAGGAGACGGCTATTAAAAGCTGCTGACGTCAAAGGGACGGCCATCTTTGATGAGGGCAAAGCTCACGTTGCATTGAAGACGAAACCTCGGGGAGGTCAGGCGCTGTCTTTCCTTCCCTCCCTGCTCGGCGACTCCTCCACACTTGCAAGCTTGCGGGGGCCCGGCGAACACAGCCCTCTGGAGAAGCCAAGGTAAGGAGCCCTCTCCCCAAGTCGTGGCTCTGGCTTGGAGTGGCTGCATACCCAGAAGAGACCGCAGCTGGGCAGTCCAAGTGAGCCCGAGCAAATACAAGTCTCTGTGCACTTAGGGTGCGGTATTCCGTGTGTGCACGTCTGGCTGGACGCCTGCCTGGGGCTTTATAAAGTGTTTTCGAGGTGAGCTGCTTGGGTAAGGGTGAACGGGTACACTGCAGATGGAGCGATAGGGAGGAAGAACGAGGATACGTATCGAATAATAACTTACTCTTCTGAAACAGTAGTGGGACCCTCTCTCTCTCTTCCATTTTGCGATGCAGTTTTCAGAGATGTTTGGGCTGTTGGGGTTTTCCCCCCACTGTCGTTCTAACCGTATTATTATGACTGTTGTTGCTAGGGCGCTCTTAGCCAGGGAAGAATCAAGGGGGAGGCAGGGTGTGGGCGCTGGGGAGGCAAAAGGAGAAAGGGGGAGTTCCCGCCCCGGGCAAGCTGCGCTGCGGCAGCGACAACAGCCTCCATGCCCCACGGACTTGATTTATGCCGCCTGCTCCACGTCAACTGCAGGCTGGCGGGAGGCGGGAGGGTCGTGCTGGGTGGGAGGGCTCTATGGAGGGCCGGCGCGGGTGGGCTTGCTTCGGGGACTGCGGCGGCCCCGCACTCAGCACCCTGGATAGCAACACCGACCTTTCAGCACCGGGGACAGCGGTCCGGCAGCAGCGCCGCATCTACCTACCTGCGGCAGAAATGTCTAGCCAGGCTAGATGTGCAGGGGCTGGAAGCCAAATTAATCGTCTCTCAGAGACCCTAGTATTACAGAGACCCTTAATAAAGCAGGCGTAGTAGGTTAAAAGAAAATAAGAAAGAAAAAAATAATTTCTGTCGATAGGAACTCCTTTGTAGAAAATTGCCTGCTTCCCTCCTCACCTCATCTGCATAGCTTCGACAAAATAGTCTACTTGTGAAAATCTTCTGTGTTGTCCTCTGTCCCTTCTTTTAGGTAGGGACTATATGCATTTTTTAGATTATGTATTTATCCTCCAGTAGATCAGGGTTTTGTTTGTTTTTAACACAGAGTAGATCTTTCTACAGACCTTAGGCATGAGTAGAGTATATATGAAGAGGCCAGTGCTATTTATTTACAGGGGTGATGTATCACTCCATATATTTATGTCTGAGATTAGCTGAGCTAAGCAGAGTCAACTTTAAGAACGAATTCCTCTTCCTTCACCCCCACTCCCGTAATTAAGTGTGAACACAAGCACACATCCACAAAATTACATCTCTGAGAAATACCACAGGTCCTGTAGTTATAGATTTAACCTCTATGAGCATGGTTTCAGAGTTCGTGAAAGTATTTCCTATTGGCATTGGTTATTGCACACTGACAGATTTGGATTTTGACACCATTAAAACTGGTCTTCCCCAGGGTAAGCTGCTGTGCTGGTCTTCCTCAGGGGACTCCAACTGTGTCCTTCAGGGTAATGCAGGTAAAAGAACCATGGTGTTAGACTGGAATCAGACTCTGACCCAAAGATCAGCTGCAATTTCTATTGTGGCACTGCGGGATTTTACTGAGGCAGTGATAAGTACTTTAGCCGTTTTATACTCTAGGGCTTGGAGCATCTGAGTGAGCAAAAATCATTAGGGATATTTCTCTCTGTTTGGTGTCAGTAAAATTGGCATTAAATGGCCAGGGAAAAAGTACGCCATTTGAGTAGTTTGTAAAGGAGAGTAACAGCGTCATAGACTATATAAAACACGTTAAAGAAATACTAACATGATCCCCTTAAGATACCCAAAATAAAACCTTGGATTGTGTTTATTTGGTCATACTCCAATCATTTATAGACCACAGATCTTAAAATTCCTTGTTCACATACAGAAAGTGCTTTCACTCCCTACTATTTAATTATTTCCTGGTGTTTTTCCTTTTTATAGATAACCATGTATTTCCATGCATGTCTATGTTGATCTGGTATTGTACATGGATGTAAAATTATTTGGGTGGTTGTTTAAAAAGAGTATGTAAATGCATGAAACAAGTTTATAACTCTGCAATCTACAAATGAAATAAACAACCATCTTTTAGTGATGGGAGGAGGGGAGAAAATATGAGCAAGAGTCTTTGAAAATGCTTTAACTTCATGCTGCATGTCCAGACAGCTCTCTGCGTAGTTGCGTCAAATAAAAAGCCCAACACTGCTGGAATTACGTGCTTGGACATTAGTAATTACTGCTGGGTTTGTTTGCCAGTGGAAGACTGGGGAGGAGGGGAGAGGAAAAGGACTGCGGTGAAGCTGGCAGAGGGCACTGAGCTGAGAGGAAGAGGCAATCTGCACAATTATAGAGCTAATTTTAGAATGGCTTACTAAGAAATTGAAAAGAAGTATCGTTGAACCACGAATTTAACATTTACATCATTGACAAGCTTCAAGAGTGAAAAAAATCAGGAAATTTCCCATTTTAAGTTTGCATTTTAAAAACCCAGGACAATGCGGTGAGAAGAGGCAGAAGCAGATGGACATAGGATGAGCCAGGAATCATTCACGCAGACCTTCTGATGGTATCTGCTTGTTTGTTCATGGGTATTTTCTGCATTCCACCTGAGCGTTCAAATGGCAAAACAAGTAACAGTCTCCTTAACCTCTCCATGGTAAAAATCTCGCAAGAATTCACAATTTCATTTTTACTTTGTTAAATACACACAACCACACATGCACAAACACAATGCAAACTACCCCTTTATTAGCTTGCCTAAAGATATTTCTAAACTCTAAATGTTAACCCTAGAGTGTGAGTTATCAACTGAAAGACTGATGTGTCTGCCAGTGACACCCAGCAGCTGCATAGCAGTTGGCCTTCAGCAGAATACGTAGTTTTTGACGATGAGTAGAGGTGAGAAAAATAATTTGAGAAAGAGGTTGAGAGAGGAGTCATGAAGGAGAAAATAGATTAGTCTGCTTTTTAGATGATGCACTATGAATAAACAATATTTCTCATGTTGCAGGACTGCTTTACAATTCTGAAAAGGAAGGAAAATCTATGTTTTAAGCCTAAGTGCCGGATACATTTCTGCAGTGTCATCCCTTGTCAGCAGAGACCAACCTGATAGGAAGATAGTAATCAATTAGTAAGCAACAGATACATAAATGAACCCCATGGGAAATATACATCTCATGGTTATATGGTCTTTTACCTCAATAAATTTAGCATCTAGCAATCTTAATAAAAACATTAAACAACAAATGTTAATAAATAATATCAGAATTAAAATGCAATAAAATACTAGAAGAAAAATTATGAGGGCATATGTGATTAATTGCCAAGTGAATGTGACCAACAGTAAAGAAGGTAAATTCAGAGGAGGGCAACATCACAGTGGACTAGAACTATCTCAAAGAAGAGGCAGGACTTGAGCTGTCTTTTGGAGGTTGCAGAGAGGTGGGGGGAACTTCACAAGTAGAACTTCATACCTAGGCAAGCCCAATCTATGGTCAGCAAACCCTGAAAATTCCCACTTCACCCATCCATTTGGGTGGAGTGGGAAGCTTGTGGTGGTGGGAAGGAGAAGGATAAGCTTTAATGGAGAGTAGGAGCTTTCTGTGGGAGGTTTTGAATGACAAGCTGATAATTTGGTACTTTATCTTTTAAAGTTGATTTCTGAGCCAAAACTGATATAATAACACAACCACATCCTTTTAAATGTCCAGGAATTGCTATTGACAAAGTAGATCTAATCTGTGCTCTTCCAGAAGTAGATAGGAGCAAATTGGTATCACAAAGGATGATTAATGAAAAATGATCAGTTTTATTTAGGTATCTTTTACAATCACTGTTCATGATACATACACCAACATAGACGTATAAGTCCTTCTCAGAAGTTAATTGTAGGTTTCAATTTTCCATTATTAACTAAAAGAAATTGTTCAAGATGAGCATCTGCCAGGGAGATCGAAAAGGAGGTTGGGAATCTGTTGATGAGAGGTCCCAGAAGATACACATGAGTAATAAACATGAGGCAGGACATTATCTTGCCCCATCTAGGTAGTTTACATCGTCAATTGCACTGACTGGATGAATGAAAAACGTTGTCAGTTTTGAGATGTTTTGAGCAGTATGACAAATGGAACCAGCCCCAAGTGACTAAAAATGAGGGATAAAAAAGATGCTATGGTAGAATTTTGAAAAACTGGGGTGAGGTGAAGTGGGCAGTATTCAGATTTCTTTCTGTATCTACTTGCTGACTCCTGCTGGTTACTCTTACTCCAGGGCTAGCTTGAAGTCTGAACTATACCCATTTGCTGTTTAACCTTGTGGTTACTACTCTAATAGCAGAGCCTCAAAATTCCAAATGCCAACAAAATTGTTAAGCCAAAATAGTCAATGGCCTCATGTAGAGGAGGAAATGGCAATTGCAGACATAAATTTTGTTGCTATTTCATTTCTGGCTATAAAATATTAAGAGACGATCCTCATTTGCTCCTCACAAAGCACTGGCGGTAGAGACAACCAGAGGATAATATTTTGATTTTCAAGCTGACTCCCTAGGGAAAATTTGGAGGTAGTGACATTTGATGCTGTAGGAGGTCAGGCTGGTGGTTGTTAAACTGAGACCAGAGAGCCTTCCAAGCATCAGGTAAGGTAAGAGAGGAGATACGACATAGCATTGAGGAAGTAGGACATGGTGAGTGGAGAGAAACTTTAAAAGAAATTAATCTTACAAGAGGAAACAGCCTTCAGAGAAATTTCCAGAGAACTCCAGCCGTACTCCAAACATCAAAATTGCTATTATTGCCATAACAATAATATCTACTCTTTCTACATATTTTTCACAAAGATCTCAAGCACTTCATCTAATGTAAAAGTCCAAGCAGTTTCTGATTTCTAAATAAATAGTGCAAACCCTAGTCATATAATATTAGATTGCATTTAGTAAGCCATAAATCTGATTTAGGACAGTGACACCCAAAGCAGTGATTAATCAGAATAGGCCTGTGGGGGAGAAGCGTGAGCCACTTGTTCTAAAAGCATTGACCTACACTCCTCGTAACAGCCTTGTAGTCAGGTTATTATTATTATTTCCATTTTACAGATGAGGTAACCGAGGCACAGCAAGGCTGAGTAACTTATCACAGGATGAAGCCAGAATATGCATGCAATTGGTCTGACTCCAGAGATTAAGCTCTTAACTATATATTATGCTACCTTTAGCATCGTCCACATTTTTCATATTGGCCAAATGAGACATAGAAAATGTACATGATTTTTTTTTTTTTGGAAATGACCTTCCCTCCCATTTGGGCAGCAAGGCATGATGGTAAGAATGCTGACTGAGAGCCAGGAGACCCAGTTCTAGCCTTGAAGCCACTGCTTGTAATTTCCTGTTTTAGAATCACAGTCTTTAAATGTCACTCAAGCACTGTTGAACTGGGTTTCTTCATAGGCAGAATGATAGAAGTGGACTAATAATCTCCAACATCCCTACTATTCAGAAGTCAATGAAATCCACGCTGAGAATGCTGGGCAATGAGTTTGGGTCCAGTGACTGATAGTTGCAGTTGACATTGCCTTGTTAATGAATGCTTCAGTATCTCACCACACCCCCAACTGTAAGATTAATTAAATTTATTGTCTCCCTCATCCCCAGTCCTTTTTTAATGCCATATTCTGAGTCATTACTGCTTTGAGTGTTTCCCATCCTTCTTAATCAGATTTATAGCTATTTTGCACATACTATCTCCTACAATCTGCCTAAATTTTTATAATTATTTCTTCAAGTGAATTCACTGCTTTGTATGTTTGCTTTTTGAGTCCGGGTCTCACTCTGTTGCCCAGGCGGGAGTACAGTGGCACGGATTATGGCTCACTGCAGCCTTGACCTTCTGGACTCAGGCAGTCCTTTTGTCTCAGACTTCCAAGTAACTGCAAGTACAGGTGAACACCACTACACCCGGCTAATTTTTTAAAAACTTTTTTAGCAATGAGGTCTCGCTATGTTGCCTAGGCGGGTCTGAAACTCCTGGACTCAAATGATCCTCCTGCCTCAACCTCCCAAAGTGCAGGAATTAGAGGTATAAGCCACCATGCTTGGCCTTAATTAATTGTTTGTTAAATTCGTTTCCAGACTCCTTTTGGTTCATGTCCTGTGTCTGACTTGGCAATTTATTCGTTGCTATTTCCTCATTCATCCTCTTACTTTTTCTGTCACTTAGACAAAACAGAAGCTTTTATAAAACCTGTGAACCGTAAAGTCCTTTAAAAGTAACACTTCTATGTGATCTGAATCTCAGGATACTGATATCCAGCTCAAAAACTAATCACATTGGAAGGATGAGGAGTAAAACAGCATTGTAGGAAAGGTTTAAAAACATGTAACGAGGCAAGGAGGAAGCTTTAAAGCCATCAAGCTTTAAAGTTCAGAGGTTGCCGGGTTTGGTGGCTCAGCCTGTAATCCCACGCCTTGGGAGGCTGAGGTGAATGGATTGCCTGAGCCCATGGGTTCGAGACCCGCCCAGGCAACTTGGCGAGACCTCATCTCTACAATAAATCAAAATCTTAGCCGGGCATGGTAGCGTGCGCCTGTAGTTCCAGCTACTTGGAAGGCTGAAGCAGAAGGATAGCCAGAGCCCAGCAGGTCGAGGCTGCGGTGGCTGGAAGCGGCCACTGTACTCCAGTCTGGGCGATGGAGTGAGATTCCAACTCAAAAATAAATAAATAAATAAATAAATAAATAAATAAATAAATAAAGTTCAGAGGTCAACAGCTGGTGGTACAATACTGATTAATTAAATTCACAATCACATGTCAAATAATTCACATGTCCCAGGAAAGACAGGTTCTCTTCATTACCACAACCTACTGCAGATTTCAGCATCATTCCACCAAGGTAAAACATAATATCACAAGAGGAGATTCTAATTAATTATCTTATGCTGACCACAAAGGTTAACTTCAGCTATGACTAACTGATTGGTAAGAACAAACCTGTATCTTCAAAAAGACATGGGGGAAAATCCTGTTTAAGGATTAGCATTTCCTTTTAAATGCCTAACAATCATTCCAGAGAAATGCAGTCAAATGATGCTTTGCTCCGGATTGATAATGATTGATAGCTGTACGGGTTTGTGGTTGCTTTCTTTGATTATGGAAAAATATATTTCATCCTCTTCTTTGTTGGTGGTGGTGGTCTGACTTGGTTCACATTACTCAAAGATGTCTAATTCTAATATCTGAAATTGAGATGTTTGCACTTTCTGCTGACTCACCGTGTCTTATCTTTCAAGGTTGTTTTCCTCCAAAGTGGCAAGTTCTACAAAGTAACCATCTGGTCTAGGCTTCCCCATCACTTCTTTTATTCAAATGACACTAGTCACAGATTTTGAACTTGGGAGATGACTTCCCATGCCTGCAGCCTTAAATCAGTGGTTTCTGTCCTTTACTGATAACAGCATGTAACAAAATGAAAGCCTCTTAGGTGCCCCCCTGAGGCCGGAGTTCAGCCCTGCACTCCTGCCTCATTCCTTTTTTAGAGAATTCTCTCAGTAGGGCTCTGAGAATCCTGCAAGTTGGACAGAGTTCCCTTTCCATGGGAACTATGGAAAGCCCCAAATCAGGTTGTTGATCTTCTTTATTTATAGTTATCTTTTTCGTAGTTTCGAAGAATAATGACTGGCAAATTGCATAACAGTAAATTTCTTAGATGTCCCTGCAGTTAATCCGAGGTTGGTCTGGCAGCTAGCTATGGGTAAATTACACTGTGACTTCTCCATCAATAAACAGGAAGTAGAGGGAAATAAATTGCAGGATGCCAGTTGAGAAGAATATTGGCAAACAATTTCAATATGCAGTATACCCATGGAGTGAAATTTGTATTTTAGTGGGAAAGCCCATTATAACTTCACTAGAAATCTTTACCAGAAAACAAAGTAGTGTTCCTGATTTATGTCTGAGAAATTGCTAAATGTATTCACTTTTTTCAATTCCAGGATGACTGTTCATGTATTCCTCCATCATAAGGTAGTAGTTATTATGACATTCTTCATTAATTAATTCATTGAACAAATATTTATTGAGCATCTGCCATGTACCAGGAAAACACTATACTGGTTAGATATAGCAGTAAATAAATAAGCATGTTTCTGCCCTGTATTATACTGTACATCCCCCTTTGAGGTGTTTTTTTTTTAGAAGATGTATTTCAAATAGAATGCTTTTTAGAATCTAAGACATTAACTCCATCTAGGGAAGAACTTGACTCTCTACCCAAAATATACACTTGATTGAAGGTTTCTGCTGAGTGATCAGTATCCGCAGATTGCATGAATACATAGTAAGAACCAGGCTTGGCTATTGGAGAACTGAGTAAATATAGGCTAAGATAGGCTTTTGTGTAAATTTGTCTCTATTTACATGACAATGGACTAGGATGTTACTAAATTCTCAAATACATGTCTATATGTTCCAGTATCCTCGTGTATTGGAACTTCTCCCTATATGAACTGTTTTCCACCACTCATGGGAAAAACAGTCAAACTTCAAGAAACATGGTATCTTCTAGGCCAGAAAACCTGTCTCCAACTCTAAAACTCATAGAGCAAGTTGACCCAGAGAGAAAATACAGGGGCCTTTGAATAACAGCACTTCCCAACCTAATCTACTCCCTCCTCTGAAAACTCCTCATCTTTAAACAAGGTTCAGTAATTCAGGACCAAGTAGAGGTACGTCTTAGTTCCCCAACCCCTGCTTAGAAATTCACCTCTTATCAATGGTCAATGTTCCTATCTTTCTTGTAAAATTTATCACATTGCTTTGTAATTACCTATTTTATGCGTTTCTCTTCCTTAATAGACTGTGGAAGTCCTTGAGAGCAAGGGCAATATCTTAACCATCTTTGAATTCTCAGTACCTATCACAGTGCCTGTCACATTCAGGTATGTGGGAAATAAATGAGTGAGTGGGGACACCAGCTGCCCCTTTGCAGAGAAAAAGAATTCTACCACTGTAAGTAATTCTGCCTTTTATTCATCAAATGTTATGATCAGAACAACTCAGGAATTGTGTAGTCCTCCATGTGGATTCACCCTAAACGTTGAAATAAAATTATGTCCCAGGGAAGTACTTTAATTTACTCCAACTAACTGCCAAACTATGGCAAACAATTTATTAACCTGACCTCTTGCTTTGTCACTTATGAGTCAGGAGTTAAAATGCTAACGAAGAATTAGAAGAGTCTCAAAAAAAGAATTAATTAAGAATGACTTAAGTCAGTTTCACATATAAAGCCAAGCTATTTATCATGTATAAAATATACATTTAAAATTTTTTACTGTTCACTAGGATGGAAAGGATATTTTTTATGCCATTGTTTATACATCCATTGAGTCATGTATTATAGACTTGGGATAGATTTGTCTCTTTGGTCTTTAGAGACACATATGTGCCACTGCTCTGTTAGAACTGGCATGGTGTATGCAAGCTCTTCATGTTGATTTGCTTTCTATAAAGTGTCCTCCAAAGACACCAATCTCTGACTTTTTCTTTCCAACAGTCAGCGTCCTCTTGCCTAGGAGAGAATCATAAACCTGGGCATGATAGGGTAAATTTGTCCCATTTGTCTTTAGAAAAAAGCCATCACCAACTGAGCTTTACATGTCGTACTTTTTTCCCATCTCTCGCACACTTATTCTCATTAAAGAAAACTAAAACCACTGGTCAGTTCCTCTGCACCCTAACTGTTCCAGAGGAGAATAAAGATACTACCACTTAATGACCATCAAGAAAAAACGTAGCTAATTTACTGAATGCCTACTGTATGCTGCACTAGACATTTGGCATATGTTATCTCATTTAATTTCCATGAACAACCTTAAAAGAGTTTGAAACACTTGTCTCTCTGACTGCAAAGAGCCTGGTTTTCCCCCACCACCCTGTGAATTTTCTCATGAGTTGCACACAGTCCATTGAGATCCTCTAAAAGAAATCATATTCCTGATATGTAGAACATGAGTCAGCAAAAGAGTTCAGTCCTCTGAGCTGAGAAGTCTGGTGCGATGTGGTGGTATTAGTGACCAGAGAAACTAAGTGTTTAGATGAGTTTATTGTGCACTGAATGGAGAGTCAGATGGCTGGGTACCAGCCCTGCCACTTCAGTTGTATAACCCTGAACAGTTCATCTACTCTGAACTGAGCCTCACTTTTTACATCTATAAAAAGAAAGCAATTGCTCCATGCATATGTCAAGTGGTTGTCATGAGGCCTAAAAGAAGGACTCTTACTTCCACCACTGTAAGAAAGGGACTGTTGTTATGTTCAGTTACCTGGTATTTGCCATGCCAGATTTCCAGTGTTCCCTATCGCAGGTTAAATGAAGGCCATATGCTTCTTTTCCTCTTTGTTATGCTGTCTGCTTAAAGGAACACCGGGTCTTGGTATTGCATGATGCTGTAGCTTGAGCCGCATGAATGATAAAATGGAAAAATATGTCAACAGCCTTTGATTTTTCTATTTGGAGGGAGGGTTTAAAAATATCTTTGATTAGCATCTCTGCTTTGGAAATGGCCTCCTGATGCTCGGGATAATACTTGGATACCCAAAGAGACTCCAGTTGTCATTTAACTAAACACTGGTCCTCTCTTGCTTAATACCTTGGATTTTAGAGGCCCTTGAGGATTTAAAAGAGATGATGTGCAAAATTTCCTGCTATTCTTTAGCTTATGAAAAAGAAATTTGCTGTAAGCTATTTAGTGAACCATTATTGAAGCTACATCTGTTGGCTTCATTTTGTATTCAGTTTTGTGTTGAGATTTTTTTGTTGAAGAGATGCATAGACTTCTTTTCAAATATTGTGTGTGTGCCTGTGTCTTTGTGTTTACCCACAGTATATGAGCAGAGAGATGCAAACCCAGACTCTTGGTTGGGCCCAGCCTTGGGTACAAGATCCCTATATGTATCACCTCATTGTCAAAGCCTTTAGCTTTATTCATAAATCAGTGAATGTAAAACCTGCATGGGCAAGTTATGAACAAAATAATGTATGTTCCAAAGCTTCGTTCACAAAATGATTCCCCTTCAAAGCTGGAAAGGTCTTCTAAACAACCCTGTATGCAACAGTGACATCAGATTCTGTTTGGTGGAGAATTCCTCCAGGTAGTTGCAGGAAGCTTGCAGTTAGGAGGAGCAGAAAATGCAAGTTTGCTGTGGACAGGCAGATCCTGGAGAAAAAATCAAGTGGGAACTGAGTTTTGCTGGTCCGTGGTGATTTTCCATGTCACAGAGTACTTAAGTTGGGTGTGGGAAGGGCAAATAAAGGAAGGAGTGGAAGGATTGGTGAAGGCTATCTTCCCAGCACTGGTCTTTCCAAAGAGTAGAGGTTTCCATTTTATTGGACAAGGTAGAAATTAATGAGTCTTTGAGGGGGAGAAAATGATTCTTCCTTCTTCTACACAGCTAATAGCGAGAACTTGAGTTTGCATTTAATGTCCCAAATATAATACCACTGACCTTCCACAATTATTGATTCATTACTCTAGGACACTGGTTCTCAAACTTCAGCCTTTAGCCCATCATTATTACCTAGGAGTTTGTTAGAAATGCAGTTCTCAGGAAACCACCCCACACATACCAGTCTGAAACTCTAGGGTGAGACTCAGTAACCTGTGCTTTAATCACCTCCAGTTGCTTCCAATGCATGCTCAAGTTTGAGAATCACTGCCCTAGAGGTCTTACATGATCCTTCACAATTTCACATCTCAAACTGATTCTGATGAGGATGAGGTGTTTCCACTGTTCTCCTCCTAAAGCTGTGACTAGGTACTTGGAGAGAGAAGATCTGTTCTGGGTCATTGGATAGAAGTCTCTACTCACCCTTCTGACTTAGTAATAAAGATGCTATTGTTCATAAGAGTGAGTATGAAGGACCAAGAAGGTCGTGAGTGTAACAGAATAAGGAAAAGAGGATGGGACAGAGGCCAACTCACTCATTTGTTATTCCTTGTTTCCTGCAAAAATAGCTCAATCTCCAGCTCCCAGAATCCTCCCCCCAAAACTTAAAATATCACCTAATGATAGGACAGCCCCTCTCACCTAATGAAGTGCTAGCCCATAGCTTCTGAGGGATACCACTGAGGAAAATATTCCCATGAACGAAGGACAAAGGAGTTTCTGTCACTCCTCCTCTATATCCCTTCCCTACAATAAACTGCCACAAATATAAGGAGTTGGCCTGACCTTTCCCATTCATCTCCTGAAAGTTCTTATTTTTTTCCCTGGATCAGAGCACCAGCTGCCCTTGTAGAAATGATCCTCATGTCTTGCATTGCCCCTCTTTTCTGTCTTCCTCTCATGTAGAATCAGGTTTGTGGTGCTGGCACAGACCTTAAAAATTGCGTTTTTAAAAAAATGATAGATGACTAGGCCCAGAGGTAAATTACTTACCAAGGACTCAGGTTGAGCACTCCAGCCAGGGCTCCTGACTCAAACTTCAGTGCTCTTTCTACTGTCTTGTACTGCTTTACCACTTCTGCCTCCTCCATCTCTTCCAAATTTTCTGTATTGTGCAGACCCAATCTCAGGCCAGAAAATCTTTCAGTCTGTTGTTACCCTCAGAGGTATTTGGCTTTAAATTGCGACTCAACCTCTACAAAGCAGGTTAGGAACATTCCCGTGACTCTGAGCTGCCAGGGAGAGCTTCCTGAAAAAAGTTGTATATACAGATTTAGCATCCCAAATTTTAAATCCAAAATGCTCCAAAATCTAAAACTTTTTGAGCACCAATATGGCACTCCAGTGAGCATTTCAGATGTCAGACTTTTGAGTTTAGGATGCTCAGCTAGCAAGTATCATCAAATATTCCAAAATGTAAAAAAAGAAGAAGAAATTGAAAACACTTCTGGTCCCAAGCACCTTGGATAAGGGACATGCAACCTGTATTACTTATACCTACTTGAGTTTTGCATATGACAGAAAGTCAAACTTAAATATAAGCGGTTTTGGCAAAAACTGAGATGTATTGGCTTGAAGAAGCTAAGTAAATGTTAGGCAGTCAAGTCATGGGAAAGGCAGAGAGGTTGGCTGCATGTCAGGAACAACTCAAACTCAGTGTGCAAACACTACCAAAGCTCTCTCTCTCTCTCTCTCTCTCTCTCTCTCTCACTGAGCCTCATGTTACTGATTCTTCCTGTACATTGACTTCACATTCTGTTGTTAAAAATCTATTTCCTCCTTCCACATACCAAAAACATGGGAGCTCAATTTGTTCTTCCTGTATATGCGCTATGGAAAGGGAACTGACATTTGTTGCCTGTATCTGATGTTCAAAAATATCAGGGAATGTCTCTGATTGGCTCAGCTTGGGCTGGGTACCCAATCAGTTGTGGAGGTGGAGTGTCATAGGAGAGTATGAAACATGCTGAAACCATACCATTCAATTGAGGAAAGAACCGGTTTCAAAGCAGGCACAGTAGGCATCTTTCTTTCCTTTCTCCAAAAGGCTGGTTGGGTAACAAACCAGAGGCAAAACCTCTGCTGCTTTGGAAGAATAAACTACCTCACCCCTGAGAACATTATAGGAAACTTAACAGAAGTGAGGAATAATGTTTCTCTCACCTGTTTCTGGACTCACACTTTCCAGGCTCTGTAGGATATTACCTCCACATTACAATTCATTGAGCAAATATTTCTTGTGCTCCCACGATATTCTAGACACTGTTCTGAGCAATAGAAATCAGCAGAGATCAAAGCAGATAAAGTCTTTTTCTCATAGAGCTTACTTTCTCGTGGAAAATGAAAGACAATGCTATGAATAAAATCATGCAGGACATGGGATAGAGTAATGACCCCAAAAAAGGCAAAATAGTTATTTAGAAAGGGTTATGCAAGAAGGCTTCGCTGAGAGGTAGCATTTAAGCAGAGACCAAATCATCTGTGGGCTCCATGATCTTTATTTCCCCTTCCCTCTATACCTTCAGCAGAACTCCAGCCCTTGATTCCATCATTTATCAGCAATACAAATAGACTAGATCTTGGTCTGAATCATATAGATATGCTTTTCTATTATCTTCTCATTTGTCCACCAGATTTTATGACCAAAGGCCCTTATAGCTCCAGGGTACAGTGAGAGCAAATAACCTCATGAAGTCCAAACAGTCCACAGTGGCAGAAATGAGGGATAACTTTAGTTCTCTGGTTCAAGTCTTTCCTCCTCAGTTCAATTTGCCTCCTAGCATGACCATATTATGTACGAGATGTACTGATGAGCTGAGCACTTCTGTGGGCAAAAGGACTTAGAGATCAGAGCCAAACCAAGGATCTTGACACTATCCAGTGTCCAACTAGGTGGTGAATTTCCCACTGAGCACAAGATTTACACTTCTAGTTCCTTCTATGCCTACTTAGGCTGCATCCCATATATGCTTCATGAGAACATATGTGACCTAGTGGGAGAAGATGAGTGTGATCCCTTGCCCCAGACAACCATAATATTTAACCCTGTCACAAATTTTCTTGGACATAATGAAAATCTCCTGCCTCTGTATTCACTGACCAAAACCCATCTTTCCATCAATCACCAAAAAGGTCCAGTGTAAAGTGTAGTCACCTCTGGACCAATGAGAAAGTAAACATTAAGGGCTGGCATCTAATTGGATAATGGGATGTAGGTGGCACACAGGCCCTAGGAAAGGAAGAACAGGGCTCAATTATGTTGCTAGGCTATATGATCATGCTTAGAGCAGCAAATTCATGTTCAAGGTCATGTTTTCCTTCCACTTTGCTCTCTCTATTCCCTTCTTGCCCTAGTATCCCTAGTATCCCAGGAGTCTGGTTTTCCTTCCTTTTGTGTGTTTTATTCATCTGAGCTTGTTTTCTTTTTTTTTCTTTTTTTGAGTTGGAGTCTCACTCTGTCGCCCAGACTGGAGTGCAGTGGCACGCTCCCGGCCACTGCAGCCCTACCCTGCTGGGCTCCGGTGATCCTTCTGCCTCAGCCTTCCAAGTAGCCAGAATTATAGGCGCATGCTACCACACCTGGCTAATCTTTTATTTATTGTAGAGACGAAGTCTCACCAAGTTTCCCAGGCAGGTCTCGAGCCTGCGGGCTCAGGCAATCCACTCACCTCGGCCTCCCAAAGTGCTGGGATTACAGGCTGAGCCACCAACCCCAGTCTGAGCTTGTTTTCAATGATCGTTTCCTGAGTGTAGCTTTTTAATGTATTATTGAATTGGATGTTAGTCCTCCACATTAGGGCTCAAGACTCCTATGGGAGGCCCTTTTATGTACTTTTTCCTTCCAATTTTACTAACAACTTGGTCCAATGAATCAGAGTTGCTCAGTAAAGCAAGAAAGCTCCCTTTCATCATTTTTGAGGTGACTTTTTGGATTTGACAGACTGGTGACTTAAAAGAACCATGTCCTATATAGACAGACTTAGGTTTTGTCAAGTCACTTACCAAACAACTGCACTGATTTATTCTGCATCTATTTAATGACACATGTTCCTTTTTTCCAAATTGTTTCCCCATTATGATCTAATTTTTTAAATTTCATTATAGCTCTGGGCAGGGGGAAGATGATAAAACCATAACAATTTTGCAGATGTAAAAACTGGGGCACAGAAATTTGACTGCCCTGGAAAATGTCACCTACTTATTTGATGACAAAGCCAGTTCAGGGATGAAGGTTGACCAGATGTCCAGTTCCCAATCTTGCTCTTAATCCATAAATGGAACACTAGTGATCTATAGGCTTAATACTATCCACAAATTTATTTTATTTGGCCAGTACTGGATTTGCAAAATCTTTAATCTGAATGCCTTAAGGGAGGGTATTTCCTCTCCAATTTGCCACAGAGCCTAACACTACTTGTCTTTATATAACTGGTCTAGTCCACCAATTTTTATTATCTTCTCAGTCCTTTAGGCATTTGAGTTTGCTTTCACTGACTAGCAAAGTAATGGAATTCTTGGTGGTTCTATGATCTGCTAGAGTCAGAATGACTAGTAGTTTGTTTTCTGCATTATTTTACCACAACTTTTTCCTGTGGATATCTTCAGAAGTTATGTTAATGTCTTGAGAAACAAGGTTGGGCAAACAAACTGCACAAAATAGACCAGCCAAGTTTTTAAAATCTGAATAGATTTCAAGTCTTAGCTTTTTGCTTTCCCCATGCCTCCACTGGTAGTATGGTGAAGCCATACTGAATTCACTTCTCAGAGTAATATTTTTCATGTATAAAATAAAATACAAGCCAGGCTCGGTGGCTCAGCCTGTAATCCCGTGCCTTGGGAGGCTGAGGTGAGTGGATTGCCTGAGCCCGCGGGTTCGAGACCTGCCTGGGCAACTTGGTGAGACCTCATCTCTACAATAAATCAGAAATTAACTGGGTGTGGTG
>CAUYQG010238755.1:0-20092 GCA_963574415.1 Tarsius wallacei | reverse complement strand
TAGAGATGGGGGTCTCACTATGTTTCTCAGGTGGGTCTGGAATTCCTGGCTTCAGCCCATTTTCCTGCTTCAGCGTCTCAAAGCACTGGGATTACAGGCATGAGCCACCACAACCCAACTGGCCTTCTAATTTTCTCTTCTCTATTAAAAGGACACCAGTGAGATTGAATTAGGGCCCACCAGAAAGGCTTCATTTTTTAACTCAATCACCTCTTTAAAAACACTATCTCCAAATATGGCCACAATTTGAGGTACTGTGGGTGAGATCTTCAAATATATGAGTTTTGAGAGGACTCAGTTTAGTCCATAGCAAGAACCAAAGGCATCTTTATGTAGAATGCTTGAGGGTCATGATAAGTTTGGCTGGAGAGGCCAAGGGAATTTCAGGCCTTAACAAGTTTTTTTTTTCTTTTGAGTTGGTGTCTCACTCTGTCACCCAGACTGGAGTGCAGTGGCATACTCCTGGCAACCGCAGCCTCGACCAGCTGGGCTCCCGTGATCCTTCTGCCTCAGCCTTCTAAGTAGATGGAACTATAGGCGTGCTCGACCACACCTGGCTAATTTTTTATTTATTGTAGAGATGAGGTCTCACCAAATTGCCCAGGCGGGTCTCTAACCCATGGGCTCAGGCAATCCACTCACCTCGGTCTCCCAAAGTGCTGGGATTAAAGGCTGAGCCGCTGAGCCCGGCCAGCAAGTTTTTTTTAAGCCAGGTCTCATACTCTATGAAACTCAACCAGAGTTCAAGATGAACGGCCTCCTCTTTTGTCCAGCATTATGTATTTCCAGCATCCCTTGTGTTGTCAGTATGGCTCTACTCGCTCAGATACCTCCAAATATTTGCTGATGCTCTTTCTGTTCTCCAGGTATATATATATTCATGAGATGGGACAATTGATTGAAAAGTGAACTGTTCAGTTAAGTAATTTATGAGTATGTGGCTCTTGACAGGATACAATTAAGTAAACTCAGAGGTGATCCAATACTTACTATTTTCTTGTGTGGTATATTTTCATGTTTTTTTCCTAAGGTGGAGACAGACTGGAGGACAATTTGTATAGGGAGATTTTGTATGATTAAATGGAATTAAGCATGTTCACATAAAGGATTCAGGTGGCATTTATTTTATTATTTTTCAACCTTTGCCTCTTACATGTTAAGATATGCTTTTTCTTATTTTCACTTGGAAAATAAAAAAACAGGGTATGTATTTTAATTTTAATTGTTTTTGGTTTTTCTATTATTGAACGACTACCTGTCTTCTTAAAGAAATCAGAACATCAATGAATAAAAAAAAAATACTTTTTACAGAAGAACTATTTTATATATGCTGGAAATACAAATTCCCATTTATATGAGGGTACTTTTCTATATTCAGAGACCCATTTTCTGCTTTGTTACTTCTAAAGGTACAACAAAACTGGGATCGCAAAAGACCACTAGGCCATCCTCACTTCAGTTTGCTTCTCGGGAATGGAAAATTTCTGCCCCAGTCACTTACGGTAGTCACTTTCTTTCTCTCATCTGCTGACCACGAGCAAAAGGATTCTTTCCACATTTGTCTCATGTTTGCTGAACAGCTAGACTAATGCCCTTGACTGTCATGTCCAGTTTTCTAGGTTTGGTGTTTATGAAGAAATCAGAAGCTATGGATTCTTCTTATTGTTATGGGATGAAACCCAGTGGAAAATTGTAGAAATCATGGCCCTCCACAATCAGAGATTCTTCCCCATAAAGTGGGAGTAGCAGTCACATCCAGGGATACAGTTCTGTGTCTGATGCGCTGTCCAGGCACAACGAGGCTCTCCAATGGGAAAGTCCTTGCTTCTTCCTCTGCTGGCCTCAGCCATCTCCAAAAGGTTCAGCTATGAAACCAAGTCCTTCGTGACTTCTTCAGAGTTCCACAGTCACTCCTGATGCCAATCTCCAGTTGCGCTTATTCTGTCTAGCGAGTTTTTCAATCTCCTGTTGTTCATGACCAATTTCACAAGTATTGCCACTTATACACACTAGTAGTTTAATAATAAACTATTAGTTTAATAGTTTTCTTTAAATCAAGAAATTTTGACTTATATTTATTTATGAAGATAATTGTATGCCACTAGCACACATTTCAAAATCTGTACCATTTGCCATTAGTGGGAAGTAAATATAAAGATTAACATCACAGAAACAGAGTGTTTTGGTAATTCTCACATCTAACCATGTGTCAAGCTCTGGGCTAATATCTTCGTACATCTTCATAACATCCCCTCACTGATTCCTTCTGTTAGCATTTGTTGTGGGCCTGCCACATTCCAGACACTGGAAATGAGGTGGAGGATAAGGCAGACAAAGCCTATTTGCTGGTCTAAGTCAAGAGACTTAGAGTCTCTTGAGGGAAAGAGAGAAGAGAGATGAATAAAAAAATAAATGAGCAAAAAGAAAAAAAAAACAGTAAGTAGTGTCTTAAATAAAACAGGGTGCAGGGATGAAGATGAAGAATGCCTATGAGGTAGTTCCCATTATTATTTGCTCTCTGTGGTTGAGGAAAGTAAAGATTAGGTGTGCTAAGGAACCTACCCAAAGCTATACAAGTCCTAAAAGCAGAACCAGGCTTCCTCCAATCAGGTTGAGTGTGGACATGGGTATCCCATTCACTGGAGTCAATCCCAGTGTCATGTTTCATCCCCTTGAAGAATTCTGGTTCTTGTCTTGATTTCTGGAATAAACCAAAATTACTAAAAGAAGTACCCTTTCCATTCTGTTGTCTTGTTTTTCGAGCTCTTACTCATCTGTTTTTGTTTATTTTCCAGTTAGCTAAATGCTATCGATTGACTATCTGTGCCCCTCCCCCACCTCCAATTAATTTGTTGAAACCCTAACCCCAGTATGATGGTATTAGGAGGTGATGAGGTGATGGGGGTAGAAACCTCATTGATGGGATCAGTGCCCTTATAAAAGAGGTCATAGAGAAGTCCCTTGTACCTTCCACCTGTCCTTCAACAAGAAGTTGGCAGTCTGCAGTCTGGAAGAGACCCATCACCAGAACCCAACCATGTTGGCATCCTGACCTCAGACTTCCAGCCTCCAGAACTGTGAGAAATAAATTCCTATTGTTTATAAACCACCCAGTCTATGGTGTTGTTATAGACTAGCAGGCCTCATAAAACAATTCATTCCAAATCAGACATTTTTGTAGAATATGCAAGCAAATAAAGGAACCACACATTTCAGTCAAGTGAATGCAAGAGCTAAGCATATAAGTTATAAATTATGAAGATTGGGATGGTACAGAATGGCATCCTTTCAGCCTGTGTTGTCATTAACATACATTTATAATGGCTACTCTGAGTAATGTAAACGATGACATCGTGCAAAGTGGCTGTTTCACACTTTAAAGATATGTTTAGGGTTCTTTTTAAGATTATAATGCAGTGATTAAACTGATGTTGAACCATCTTTCAGGAAAGTGACTGTACTTATCAGTGGAGTGTGGAATTTTTAGGTTTGAGGATAGAGCCCTCTTCCGGTAGTGAAAAGTACTTCTTTTGTTTTTCTGTTTTATATTGTGTATTCTATCTCAAACTGTGTTTCCTATTTCATATTCAAATAGAAATAAAATACACAACTTGTCCTGGGAATCAGATTTCTTTAAATTCAGAGTTCAGTAGTGGGACCCAAATTATTATAACGTGAGGCTTTGGTAAGGTGAATTCCACTCTTAAAACCAAATTCAAAGAAAAAAAATTAGCTGGGCATGGTAGCATGCCATGTAGTCCCAGCTTCTATTGGAGGGCTGAGGAAGAAGGCTTGTTTGAGTCCAGGAAGCTGAGGCTGCAGCAAGTCACAGTTATGCCACTGTATTCCAACCTGGGTGACAGAGTGAGACCCTGTCAAAAAAAAGAAGGAAGGAAGGAAGGAAGGAAGGAAGGAGAAAGAAAATGAAAAACCTTTTGAATCCTCCCTTATTCTGGTTATGTGAAATTTGAATGTATCACCTGTAAAATACTCTGAACACAGGATAAAATGAGTGTGTGTGCAGTATCTTATTAAAATGTTTGCTTGTATTTCCAGCATTGGTGAAATTTTAAAAAAATCCGTAAGTAGTTTTGAAAATATTTTTTAGAAGATTAAAGCCCATTTTTATTTTAGTGAGCAAAGGAATTATGATAAAATATACATAACATAAAATTTGTCATCTCAACCATATTTAAGTGTACAGTTCAATGGCATTAAGAACATTCACATTGTGTACCACAGAGAAGCCCAAACTTTACCTGTACGATGTCCACTTATATACCTAGTCCTGAATTGTACCACACATCTTTAAAATAAATATTTTTAAAAATTTTAAAGATTGCACGCACTTATCAGAAAATGGCTGTTCAGTGGCTAGTGTTCTTTCCTCTGAAAATGGGCACAG
This sequence comes from Tarsius wallacei, assembly GCA_963574415.1. NCBI lineage: Eukaryota > Metazoa > Chordata > Mammalia > Primates > Tarsiidae > Tarsius > Tarsius wallacei. The sequence continues at coordinate 15,687 of CAUYQG010238755.1, read as the reverse complement.
CTCTTACAGTGGTACATTGCTGTTTTTCATCCCGGCCTCACATTCTCTCTTCCACAGCTTGAACTTACTGGGCACGGAGGCAGGCAGGATGGGTGGCTCCCGGGCCCCTTTCATTTGCCCAGCCACACGATGGCTTTGCCAGGAGCCCTTCCCACTAAATGCGACTGCTTTTCAAGGCAGCCTCATAACCAATAACATTTCCATGCTTTTCCCAATGTCAAATGTATATCAAGATTGAAAATGTGAAGGAAACCAAATTTCAGTTCTGGGCTTCCATTCAGATCAATTTCTTTAAACTGAACACCAACGGAATCTGATGTTCATTCTCACAAGTCATTGTTGAAAAGTCAAATTTAGGCGTGTTGCCTTAGACATCATATTTATTTAAAGGAATAACATAAGGCTTCTGTACAGTGATTCTTGTCACCCTTGATTTTTTAAAAAGGCAAGAAGGCACAAATATAATGCCTTTTTTGTGCATAAAAGCCATGGTCTACACAGAGAGAAATTAAAGCATTTTGCCTATGCTATTTTTAGAAAACCACATACACAAAACTTTTATGTCTTGAGGATGTGAACTATGAAAGGCACATCCAGTTCTTCACACAGCTAGAGCAAAAGGCATCGAATAGTCTTAAACACCCATCCCTCTGTGACCTATTTGCTGTATCTAATAATAATAGGAACATTTAGATTTTTTTAAAAAGTACTTTTTGTAAAGCAAACTGCTGGAAAGGTGACCATTGCGCCTGATAGCCTTAAAATGACTGTGCACCTACTGCCATCTAGTGGTCCTTATTTAGAAGACAAGTGTAAAAATAAGGTTTCCATGCATGGTTCTCGGAATAGCTCTTTTCCATTAGAGAAAAATGGCCAGCTGAGATAAAATATTGCAGCTGTAATTTACTTATTTTTAAAACTAAAGTTTGAACGTTACAGTAACTCCCAAAGTAAGTGAAAATTTATACAAGCCAAGGTGGCTTTATTAAAATCTTCTGTGGGGATGACGTGAAATACTGAAAGCATAGAGACAAGCTTGCCCTTTGGAGTCAGCTGGGACTCTGTGGCTGGAGGCAAGACACATAACCTCCTTGAACCTCAGCTGGACTGTTTTTACAATGGTAACAACATGACCATATCTACTGTAATAGGTTGTTGGGAGTATGGCAGGAGCTCATGTGGGTCCAAGAAGGGGCTCAATGAGTGTTAACTATTTTTTTCATTATTCTGTATTAAGAACTAAAACATAGGGGTTTTTTTTCCAGATAAACCATGAATTCCTTGAAGGTGGAAGTTGTCTCGGCCCCTTTTGGATCAGAGAGATGTCTGGTGACGTGCCTGGCATAGAGTAAAAGTTTGTAGAAGGCAGGCATCCTGTTCCATCTTGCACGCCAGGCTACAGTTTATGAGGTTATGGGCTGGGATGAAATTTCTTTGTATTCCTGATAATTCATAGTTTACAGCTTACAGTAATTGGTTAGCACATTAATGATGATATTTTACTGTATTGTATTGCATTTTAGTCAGTCTCACTCTGTTGCCCAGGCTGGAGTATAGTGGCACAATCACGGCTCACCACAGCCTCAACCTCCCGTGCTCAGGCAATCCTTCCACCTCTGCATCCCAAGTAGCTGGGACAACAGGTGGGTGCCACAATGCCCAGCTAACTTTTTGATTTGTGTGCGTGTGTGTGTGTGTGTATGTGTGTGCGCGCGCACGCGTGTGTGTAGTGATGAGGTCTTGCTATGTTGCCAGGCTGGTCTCGAACTCCTGGGCTCCAGCAATCCTCCTTCCTTAGCCTCCCAATGTGCTGGGATTATGATATGGATTTTTCAGGTCAGCCTGGGCTTCAAGAGTGTCAGCTCAATGGGTCAGCCAGCTGAGCCCCAGAGAGGGCTGGCTTGAAGGACTGGTAAGCCTAGCCCCAGAAATGTTGGCTCTAATGGGCTGGCAAGCCAAGCCCTGAGGGTGTTGCTGGTTGGGTGGACTGGCAAGCCTAGCCCCTGGGGTGTCTCAGCTTTGGAGTCTCCCCTTCTTCCAGCAGCTCTCCTGGTTCCACCAGCTCTGTTGGCTGGCAAGCCAGCCTCCGGGTGCATGGCTCTTCAGCTCCAACGATCTTCTGCAGCTCTTCAGCTTGTAGCTCTTCAGGGTTGAGCTTCTTGCCTCATGCCCAGGAAGAATGAGGGACATGGACAGCCAGAAAGTGAGAAAGCAGGATTTATTGAGAGGACAGAAAAGGGGTTGCCCGTCTGGGGCCCCAAACCTGGTGTTTATATAGCCCTAAGTCCAAGCCAGTTGACTAGCACTAGCTGTGAGCTGATTGGTCCACACTTAGCTGTTCTGATTGGGCAGTGTTAAGGACCAATTGGCAGGAGATAGAGGCCAAATGGTGAGCTGATTGGTTGCTTTTCGATCCCAGCAGTACTTAAGCTCTAGCTTGAGAGGCTCACAGGGAGCTTGTTTACCAATGCTAAGCCTAAGAGGCTGGTGGTGGGAGTTTGCTACATTGCTACTGGGAGTTCGCTACGTTGTTACCAGAGGACCCGCCTGTCTGTCTGCCTAGCCTTTCTCTAGCTATCTCCTGTCTCAGTTACAGGTGTGATCCACCATGCCCTGCCTAGTGATGCATGTTTGATGGGTATGCTGAAACTTGCACACCATCTACTTTGTCATTCAGCTAAGTGTTCATGTATATTTGACTAAAGGAAGTCTTTAATCCCAGTATTTTCCATTTCCTATTTTTTAAAAAAAGCTCCCTGTTTATATTGCAGATTACTTAATCTCCCCAGTCTCAATGCTCTTGAATTGATATGAAACTTGTCTGTGAGTACAGTGTGACACGTTTTTCTCTCTTAGCTCCGGAATTTTGAAACGTCCCATGTGGCTTACTTGCAGAAGGTTGAATGTCTGCCCTTTTGAAATTGAATTGACAAGGCCTCTTGCTGACTTCTGAGACTTGCCTTTAATTTTCTTTGGGGAAATCTATCCTGCGACCTGCCTTCAAATTCTTAGATTTGTATTCTTTTTATTCATATGCTCCCACCTGGAGCAAGAGAGGGATGATCTAAAGGAAGTTTCCCGTGGCACCAGTTGATGGGTGAATTCCTCCCTATCTTTTTGCAATGGTTCATTTATTCTAAAATTAAAGATAAAAATGAATAGGCTAGAGAGCAGTGTAGGAGGCTGTTGCCCAGCTTAGGGGACTATCACAGCAGTGTCGCTTCCTCCTGACAGCCTGCGTGTTTGTGCTCCACAGCAATGATATTGTGCCACAGGGGTGTCTCATCATTACTCATTTCTCCTCCATCACTTTAAAAGAAATCTCTCTCAGAATTTCCTAGGGCTTCTCGGGTTTACCTCTGGTTATTTACAGATTCTGCGGGAGATGGATGCTGTAAACTCTGCAAGTCCTGCCTTTGATAGTTTCGACTTGCGTTTCTTTTGTAAATACTTTGGAATATCACACACGGCAATGATACCGGATCCAAGTGGCTTAAGTTTCTGGCACCTGCAAATAAATCACCTCACCAAAGCACGGTATCTTGAAATACAGTTTGCTTTGGCCTGCATGGTCCAGAAGGATGGTTCTCTTAAAGACTGTGCAATTCCAAGCGTCAGTAGGAATGCAGAAAGTGATGTTAATGATGAAGTTTGCAGTTGCTGGGTCAGATTTTCTAGGTTCAGATTGTAATACTGCCACTCTTTTCAGCTCTGGTAAGTTGCTGAACTGCCCCAAGCCTCATTTCGAGAAAAGAATAAACAATGTTTACATTCTAAAGTTCCTAGTCCCTTAGAACAGAACTTGCCATTGCATTCAAGAAATGTTCTCGGTGTCTTGTATATTATGAGTAGCACTGGTGTTTATATTAGTATTCATGTTATATGTGATGATTCAAAGCTTGCTTTCTTCTTTAGGTTTTGTGGTCACAATTAGTTTGTCCCATACTGAGTACCCTGTAATGTGTTTTCTTCTGCCATCCTACCCCTTTCCTCATAGGAGTCTATCATTGGGCTCCTTTCTTACCCCACAGAGTTGTCACTGGAGAGGAAGAAAGACTGAGGAAGAGGCAAGAAGGTTGCTAAGAGAACTTGCCATAGAATAACTCACTGGAGGCTGGGTGCGGTGGCTCATGCCTATAATCCTAGCACTTTGGGAGGCCAAGGTGAGAGGATTGCCTGAGCTCTTAGGTTCGAGCTCAGCCTGGTTAACTTGGTGAGACCTCATCTCTACAATAACTCAAAAACTTAGCTGGGCATAGTGGCACATGCCCAGCTAATTCCAGTAGTTCCAGTTACTTGGAAGACTGAGGCAGAAGGATCACCTGAGCCCAGCAGGTTGAGGCTGTGGTGCTGTGGTGGCCATGAGCAGTGTGCCGCTGCACTCCATCCTGGGCCACAGAGTGAGACTCTGACTCCAAAAAAAAAAAAAAAAAGAAAGAAAAGAAAAGAAAAAAGAAAAGAAAAAGAAAAACTCACTGGGATTTCTAAGATATCATTGAGGGCTGATGCTGCATGAGATTAGAGGTCCTGTAATGGCAGGTGGGTGCTCCAGTGACAAAAATAGATGTGCGACAATGATAACTTCCACTTACAATGTGCTTATACCACACTGAGCACATACTCAGTGACCTGTGACATTATTTAACTGAACTAACATCTGGATGTAGTGATGATGATTATTTTTGTTTTATTGCTGAGGCAGTGGGCTCAGGGAGTTTATATACCTTGCCCAAATTTACATGATAATAAGTATCAGGGATAATATTTAAAATCAGGTTTATCTGTTTCTTGAATCTGTAAAACACTTGCAAACTAAGTTGCCTTGCTTATGAGGTACTATGATATCATGAAAAGAGTACTAGGTGGGTATAATATGAGCAAATACTCATTCGGAGTTCAGATGCTGTTGTAAGTATTGCTTATTTAATGCTTGCAGGGAGACACAACTATTATACTGAATTTACAGATGGAGAAACCGAGGCACAGAGATGTGAAATGGTTTACCCCAGGCCACTGACTAGTGAGTGAGATCTGAACCAATCACTCGACCATCTGCACAACAGTGATGGCCAAACCAGAGACTTCTGTTCCGGGCTCAGCAGAGTCACTTTCTAGGGCAGTTATTGAACAACTCACTTCACAAATCCAGGTCTTGGTTTTTTCATTTGTAAATGAGTGATCCTACCTATTTTATCCTCCTTAGAAGCTTTCTAAAAGAAATAACATGTTTTCAAGTATTTTGTAAGTTTGTAGAGCAGTATAAAATTATAACCATTTATTGCTGTAATTATTCAGTGCTGTGCAGCATGCAAACCAATGCAATATACATAAAATAAATGTTATAGAATAAACCTAACTACTTTTTTCTATAACCTTTGACTAACTAAATCAACAAACAAATAAAAAAAACTTTGATATAGTCAAAAGATATACAGCTTATTTGCTCTTCTTGAAATTAATGGAGAAAAAGTTTACTAATAGATAAGATGCTTCAAAATAAATGTAGAAGTTGATGTTTACAAGCTTTTTAAAAACAAAGATACAACTGGGTTTTACAGAGAAAGTTATCACATTTTTAGTGCTCCTCAACTTTCCTTTCTAAAGCTGACCAAGTGTTTTGTTGTCTCTTGTCATTTTTTGCTGAAGTCAGATTCTCTCAGGGCACTTAAAGATGGATCTGATAACAGCTGGTACAGATTTTGCTCTGAATTGGGTGGAATGTGTGGCTGTCCATTTGGAAATTTAAAAAGAAGGAAAGTCAATGAGGGCACTGACGTTAACACTTGATTTCCTAACCCTGTGATCTGTTCTACCTTTGCCCTGAGTTATGTCATCCCCCAGAACAAATGAAGACATATTTATGGCAATATGGGAAATCACCCAATGCCTGCTGTTAGGGTCGGGCAAGTTGGTGTGTAGCTGGAGCACAGGGCAGAGGCAGAAGAATCTTATTCCCTATTCAGTGATTGCTGGATAGGCCTTTGTGTGTGATATACCCCAACTGCTTGTGACTCTAAACTTAGAGCACAAAGCCAAGTTTTCAATTCCCTTGAGTTTTTCTTGTGCTTGGAATATTTGTTTTCAGGCCACACTCTCTGTCCCAACTACCCCTCATTTACTCATTTATTGCATACATGTTTACTGATTCTCGTAAACATCTGGGGTGATAACAACACAGGGATGAAATATGGCATATTCTTTAACCTTGAGGAAATCAGGAAGGTAAGAGTAAGGGAAAGAAGGAAAGAACAAAAACTTAAATTTTAATAAACACCTGCTAGGTAGATGATGACTTAATACATAAACTCCTTTTATCTCCATAAGAACTTACAAGGTAGATGTCATAATCTGTTCATTCAGATATGGAAATTAGAATGATTAAGTTGTATTTTAGTCTGACACTCATAAAGTCACTTGATTATTCACTACTGTCTTTGATTTGTTAGTTCATAGTGTGCCATGTCCTAATCTTTCAGACAAGCTTAGTCTAGATACTGTTGGTTGTTGATCAGAAGTCATAAACACTCAATTCTAACTTGTTTATGCAAAAAATAAATATATTTTGCATTATCTCTTTCAACAAGAAATTCCTGGAGTACAGCTGGCCTGAGAGGTTCTTGTATCTCCCCTGTAATTACCTCTCAGCATTGATTTTTTGATCTGGCCTCATTCTCTCGTTTAGCAGATGGGTTTCTCCACATGATAGCTGGAAAATGAGTGTAGCTACAGGCATTTCTAGGCTTATATCATCTCAGGTTAGCAAGCTGAAAAGAATGTGGGAACCCCCCAAAATGTGATGCCTCTCTCTGCAAGAGCAACTTCTGTACCTTCTCTTTTGAACTCAACCATGGCATGTAACTTACTTTGGCCCAAGAAGCAAAGCGTGTCTACTCTGGGAAGCACATTTAAGAATCAGTGTATGTATTTCCACACTCCTTTCTTCCTTGATCCGGCAGGGATCAGAAAAAGATATATCAGGTGGAACCTCTCCCATCAAGGTCCCTGGGTGAGCTTGATGAGTTGACTATGACTCATTGGTGACTTATGATGGAAGTGTCATGTGAACGAAAATTATACTTTGTTATTTTAAGCTTCTGAGATTTTCCAGTTGGTTGTTACCACATCATAACCTAGGCTATCCTGGATCATAGACCAGGGAAAGACACTGTTCTATCTGGCTCAGGTATTATGCTGGAATATACTCTAAGTAACCAGGCCGAGTCAGGAAACAAACCCTTTGGCCAGATTTGGGATATTGTGATGGGTGTGCCCTTTCCAGAACAACATGGAGTGGGGGGAGGGATAGTCTCCTAAAAAGTGATAGTATACAGATAAATGTCTATCAAAAGTGTAAACTTTGCATACTACCATTGTCACTATGTACTTGTTCTTGTGTCAGTAATTATGCGTCTCTTTCTGGGCTTATTAAATTAAAACCTCCTTCTTCCACCAGAGCATCAGGAGGATAGATATGCAATTATATGCCAGTGCTTAGCACAGTGCCTAGAACTAAATCGATATCGAATGTTGAATGAATAAGCATGTGAAGAAAATATGAAAAAATGATGGTGGAGGAAAGCAAGCATAGTTTTTATTTATTTTATTTTATTTTAAAATTTACTTCAGAGTTGTGAGGCACATGTGAGGATTTGCTACCTAAGTAAATTGTGTGAAGTCAAGGTTTGGGCTTATAGCAAGCCCTCTGTTCCCCTAGTGGTCAACATGGTACCCAGTGGGTGATTGTCAGCCCTTTATCCCCACTCCCTCCCTGTCTTCTTTAGCAATACGCAGAGTTGTTCCTGCCTTTGTGCCTCTGTGTCTAAGTTTTTAGATTTTAAAGCATAAGATCTTTTTTTGTAGAATAATTTATGTTCCTCTGGGTATATTCCCAAGAGAGGGATTGCTGGAGCATATGGAAGGTCAATTTTTAGTTATTTTAGGAAGCGTCACACTGCTTTTCATAGAGGTTGAACTAGCTTGCACTCCTACCAACAGTGTAGAGCATTCCCTTTTCTCTACACCTGCACAAGCATCTGTTGTTTTTTGATTTATTAATGTTGGCCATCCCTACTGGTGTTAGGTGATACCTCATTGTGGTTTTGATTTTCATTTCTCTGATGATTTGTGAGACTGAGCATTTTTTCATGTTTCTGTTGCCTGCTTGTATATCTTCTTTTGAAAAGTACCTATTCATGTCCTTTGCTCACTTTTTAATAGGTTTTTTTTTTTCCTATCAGCTCATTTTAATTCCGTGTAGATCCTGGATGTTAGACCTTTCTCAGATGCATAGTTAGCAAATATTTTTTTCCATTCTATGGGATGTCTCCCCACTCTTTTGATTCTTTTTTTTTTTTCTGTGCAAAAGCTTTTCAGCTTGATGAAGTCCCACTTATCTATCTTAGCTTTTATGGCATTCACTTTTGGGGACTTGGTCAAGAATTGGTTGCCTACTCCTTTCCTAAAGTTTTCTTCTATGATTCTTATAGTTTGAGGTTTTACATTTAGGTCTCTGATCCATTTAGGGTTGATTTTTGTATATGGTGACACCTGCATGTACATGTTCATAGCTGCACTATTCACAATAGCAAAAACATGGAACCAACCCTACTGCCCATCGAAAGTGAACTGGATAAAGAAAATGAGGTACATATACACAACGGAGTATCACACAGCCAAAAAGAAGAACAAAATCATGAACTTCACAGCAAAATTGGATGGAGTTGGAGACCATCAGACTTAGTGATCTCTCACAAAAACGAAGAACTGCATACTGCATGTTCTCACTCATAAGTGGGACTTGAACATTAGTCAAATTAGCAAAAGGGAGGGCTTGGGAGTCTCTGGACACTGCCAGGGGAGGGAGTTGGGGAAGCACACAACAGCACAAAGGGTCCCTGGCCCCAAACCAGGGGAAGTGAGGTCCAGTCGGAGGTCCAAATTTCACCTGCACGAAACCTACTTGTGTAGTGAATCCAGACTTGTACCCCACCTCTGTACAATAAAATAAAAATAATTAAATAAAACATAAAGATAGACCCAGTAGAGTTTCAACTGAATGTGAAGTGTTATAATCAGAAGGCAGGTGATTTAATGAGAAAATCAGCAACTTTTGAGTCACATAATCTTGGGAACAAATCCTGGCTCTGCCGTGTGCAAGAACAACATGCAAATTAACCATTTAGACTCTCAGCTTCTCATATACAAAATTAGGATAACGATACCTTCTTCAAAGGGTCGTTGTGAAAAATAAATGAAAGAGAAACTATAGAGCACGTAGTACAATTCATGGAACATACTTAGTTCCCCCACGAGGACATAAATGAGAGAGGCATCCGGCTCTCACTAAAGAAGCCAGGCTTCATTAGGCAGCAGGTGTTTCAGCTGGAGTTGGTAAACAGGAATGGAAGCAATAAAGGAGAGTATAGTCCGGTGATGAGACGCAATCTGTACAGTCATAAGGTGGCATTAGTAAGCGTTTTATCATCGAGGTGATTTTATTCACTTGATAAGGTTTGAGAGTGGCGAAATTTGAGTCTAAAGTCTTCTGTTGCAGGCAAAGAAATGTGGCCACTGGATGTTCAGGCTGAGTATTCCTTACCTAAAATGCTTGGGACCAGAAGTCTTTTTCAGATTTGAGAATATTTTCATACACATAATATCTTGGGGGTGGGACCCAAGTCTAAATACAAAATTTATTTGTGTTTCATATACACTTTATACACATGATCTGAAGGTACATTTATGGAATGTCTTGCATAATTTTGCGCATGAAACGGTTTATGTTGTGTACTCATAGTTGTGGAGTTTTCCACTTGTGGCATCATGTTGATGCTCAAAAAAATTTCAGATTTTGGAACATTTTCAGATTTTCGGATTAGGAATGCTCAACTTGTATATATATTGTGTGTATGTTTGTGTGTGTGTGTGTGTGTGTGTGTATGTGTGTGTGTGTGTGTGTTTGTGTATCAATCACTTGGTCACTGGATTGATTAATGTACTCCCACTTGACAGAAATAAGTAGATATAACCCTTATTTCTATAGCTATAGATATAACCCTTATTCTTAGAATGCCACTGTTGGTCACATGTGGTATTTATTTATTTCTTTGTTTATGTGGTTATTTAATTATTTAAGAGTTGTGGGATATAAGTGAGGGTTTGCTACAAAAATTGGCTGCCTGCTGGTGAAGTCTGGGCTTCTAGCTGGCCCTCTCTCCCCTTGGTAACAGATCAGGTGCCCTCTGTGTTGCTATCTACCCTCCTTCTTTCTTCCCTTGACCAGCCGTGCCCAGCATCTTATCTCACTCTACATGAGGTACTTTCACTAGAGGCTAGAATAGTGACTCAATCCTGGTTTTAAGTATATCAACCAAGAGGCATACAAATAAGTAAGCATACTGGTACAATAGCTATACTAGTTAGGTCAAGCTCTCTGGGGGCACCTGCTAGTATGGCTATAATAAAATGACTAATCAGATTATAGGAAGTATTGGCAAAAATGAAGAGAGAATGGAACCCTCCTATACTGCTAGTGGGAGTGTAAAACGCGGTGATTTTGGAAAGCAGTTTGGCAGTTACTCAAAAGGTTAAATGTAGAATTACCATATGATGCAGAGATTCCAACCTAGCTATATACTTAAAAGAAATGACAATGTATGTTCACAATAAAACCTGTACAAGCATGGTCATGGCAGTATTATTTATAATGGTCAAAAGTGGAAACAACCTTAATGTTCATCAATCTGATGAATGAATAAATAAAATGTATATCCAGACCATTGAATATTGTTTGGAATAAAAAAGAATAAAGTGCTTATTCATTCTATAACATGGCTATAACTTATGTTAAGTAAAGATGCTATACATAAAAGGTATCATTTTGTGTGATTCCATTTATATGAAATGGCCAGAATAGGCAAATCTCTAGAAATAGAAAATAAATTAATGATGAAAATTTTTAAAAATTGACTGTGATGATGGCTACATAGACCTTTGGATATACTAAAAGTCATGGAATCATACACTTTAAATGGGTGAATTGTGTGGTATGTGAGGTGTATCTCAATAAAGCTATTACAAACATAATCTCTGGGAATAGATTCTGAGTAATTATGATACACAGTAAGAGTGAAAAACTACTGGACTAGATGGACCAAGCTAACCCATCTTCACTGCCACATATACCTAAAGTTTTTGAGGGATGAGTGGGAGTGGGGACAATCAGTAACATAACTTCTTGGTTCAAGAACACTTTCATTCTTGATTTGCATCAGCTAATTAAGTTTAAAAGACCATTTAATGTAAGAAATCACACTTGGTCATGAAGGTTTTGAAAATATTACTTTAATGTCAGCTCAACATTGAATCAAAGGCATTGTGATCAAATTTACACTGGTAAAAAGTATAAATACACGAAATTTAGGACATGATTATGGTAAGATAAATTAAAACGCTGTGCAAAGGAGTCAGGACTTGTATTCTTCGATGATAAACTAAGTTTCTACATCATCAGATTGTCACAAATGAAAATACAACTTTGGGAATAAAATATTTGATTTCATGGTTACACTTTTGAGGTTTTTGACATCTAGTTTATGTATATATTAGGACTAGCTTTACGATGACAAATGTTTCTGTCTTTGGCAAATTGACATCTTAGAATATAAATTCAAAGACTTTCATGAAAATATTTTTATAACACCCTTGTTTTATTTAAAACACAAACCTTTTATTTTTTCAAAACACTTATTTTATTATAAGAATGTGGTGTACAAGTGAGGATTAACTACATAAGTAGGCTGCATGCAGGTGAAATTTGGGCTTCTAAAGGCCCTCGCTTCCACTGGTAATGAACCAAGTACCTTTGTGTTGTTATGTGCTTCCCACCCTGTCCCCTCCCTCTGTTCCCTGTCAGTGCCCAGTGACTGCCGATCTCTCCCTTGTGCTAATGTGGCTAATGTTCAAGGCCCACTTAGGAGTGAGCACATGGGATATTCAGTTCTTTGTTTCCGTGTTAGTTCACTTAGCATGACGTACTCCAACTCCATCCAGATTGCTGTGAAATCCTTGATTTTGTTCTTCTTTATGGCTGTGTAATACTCCATCATGGATATGTACCATATTTTCTTTATCCAGTCCACTTTTGATGGGTAGTAGGGTTGGATCCATGTTTTTGCTATTGTGACTAGTGCAGCAATAAACATGCATGTTCGGGTGTCTTTTGTAGAACAATTTATGTTCCTGTTGGTATATTCACAAGAGAGGTATTGCTGAATCATATAAAAGGTTAATTTTCAGTTCTTTTAGGAATATCCACGTTGCTTTCCACAGAGGTTGAATTAGCTTGTACTCCCACTAACAGTGTAGAAATATTCCCTTTTCTCTTCATGCCAGCATATTTTGCTTTTGTTTTTGTTTTGTTTTGTTTTTACTTATTAATGATAGCTATCCTTACTGGAGTTAGGTGGTATCTCATTGTAGTTTTGATTTGCATTTTCTGATGATTATTGAGACTGAGCACTTTTTCATGTGTCTGTTAGCTGTTTGTATGTCATCTTTTTAGAAGTATCTGCTCATGTCCTTTGCCTACTTTTTATTGTTTTTTTCTTCTTTCTCTTTTCAGTTTGTTTGAGTTCCTTGTAGATCCTGGATGTAAAGCATTTGTCAGATGCATAATTTGCAAATATTTTTTCCCATTTTGTGGGTTGTTTCTTTACTCTCTTGATGATTTATTTTGTGGTGCAAAAAGCTTTTCAGTTTGGTGAGGTCCCACTTGTCTAGCTTATCTTTTATGGAATTCACTTTTGGGGACCTGGTCAAGAGTTCTGATGTGCATAAAGGTGTTTCCTACATTTTTTCTAGGATTCTTATAGTTTGAGGTTTTATGTTTAGGCCTTTAATTTATTTTGAGTTGAATTGATATATGATGATAGGTAGGTGTCCAGTTTTATTCTTTTGCATGTGGTCAGCCAGTTTTCCCAGCAGTATTTGCTAAAAACTGTCTCCTTTTCCCTGTGATTGTTATTGGTGGCTTTGTCAAAGATGAGTTAGTTTAGAGACTGAGTTTTTGCTTTTGGAATCTCTGTCCTGTTCCATTGATCTATGTGTCTATTCTTGTACCAATACCAGGGTATTTTGGTTACTGTTGCCTTGTAATAAAATTTAAAGTCTGGAAGTGTGATACCTCCCACTTTGTTCCTTTTGCTGAGGATTGTTTTGGCTATCTGTGCTCTTTTCTGTTTTCATATTAATTTCTGTATTGTTGTTACCAGGTTTGAAAAAAAAAATGATGCAGGTAATTTGATGGATATTGTGCTGAATCTGTAGATTGCCTTGGGTAGGGTGGACATCTTGACATTATTGATTCTTCCAATCCATGAGCATGGAATTTTTTTCCATTTGTTTGTGTTATCTTTGATTTCTTTGAACACCGTCTTGTAGTTCTCTTTGTAAATGTCGTTCACTTCTCTGATTAGTGGATGCCGAGGTATTTGTGTGTGTGTATGTGTGTGTGTGTGTGTGTGTGTATTATGAATGGAGATGTGCTTTTTAATTTGTTTGGTTCTTGACCTGCTTGTTGCTGGTGTATAGAAATTCAACTGTCTTTTGCATGTTGATTTTGTAACCTGAGACTTTACCAAAGCCATTTACCAGCACGAGGAGGCTTTTGACGGACTCCTTAGGGTTTTCAAAGTATAAAATTATATTGTTCGCAAAGATGGGTGGCTTAACTTTCTTTTTTCCTAGTTGGTTTTCTTCTCTTGCCTGAGTACTCTGACTAGAACTTCCAGCACTATGTTAAGCTGTAGAGAAGAGAGTGGGAATCCTTGTCTTGTTGCTGTTCTTAGGAAGAGTGCTTACGATTTCTGCCCTTTGAGCAAAATGTTGGCTGTGGGTTTATCATAGATGGTGCTTACTATTTTGAGGAATGTTCCTTCTGTGCCTAGGTGCTCAAGGGTTTTTTTCAAGAAGGTATGGTGGATTTTGTCAGATGCTTTTTTTGCACCTAATGATATTATCATGTGGTTCTTGTTTTTACATCTGTTCATGTACTACATTATATTTATGGGCTTGCAAATATTGAACCAGCCCAGCATCCCAGGAATGAAGCCCACTTGGTCATGGTGGATGATCCTTGAGATGTGTTGTTGAATCCAATTTGCTAGAATCTCATTGAGAATTTTTACGTCTATGTTCAGCAAGGAGATTGGCCTATAATTCTCTTTCCTTGTTGGGTCTTTGCCAGGTTTGGGCATCAGTATGATATTAACTTCATAAAATGAGTTGGGGAGAATTCCATCATTCTCCGATTGCCTGGAATACTTTCAATAAGATTGGTATCAGCTTCTCCTCTCATGCCTTGTAAAATTCAGCAGGAAAGCCATCTGGCCAAGGACTTTTTTTGGTAAGGAGATTTCTTATGACTAAGTCAATTTCCTAGGTTGTTATTGATCTGTTTAGAGTTTCAATTTCTTCTTGTTTAAACCTTGGGAGGTTGTGCGATGTCAGAAAGTCCTCTATTTCCTTTAGGTTTTCTAGTTTGTTTGCATACAGGTGTTCATGGTAATCTCTGATAATCTTTTGAATTTCTTCAGGATCAGTTGTGATTTTGCCTTTTGAATTTCTAATTGTGTTTATTTGGATTTTCTCTCTCTCTCTTTTTTTAAAGTCAGTCTGGGCAGAGGTCTGTCAATCTTATTTATCCTTTCAAAAAAACTGCTATTTGTTTTGTTGAAGCTTTCTATAATATTTTTGTCTCCTGTATTCTGCAATTATTATTTTATCCTGTGAGCTGCATTCTTCTGCTGAAGTTAGAATTTAGATGATCTTGCTTTTCCAACTTCCTTAGGTGTGACATTAGGCAGTTTACCTGTGATTTTTCTGTTTTCTTAAGTGTGAATGCATTGCTATTAATTTTTCTCCTAACACTGCATTCATGGCATCCCAGAGAGTCTGATAAGATATGTCTTTGACTTTGATTGTTTCCAGGAATCATTATTTATGTCTTGTTTTCCATGTTGACCCAGAAGTCTTTCAGCAGTATATTGTTTAGTCTCCATGTCTTTCTGTGTTTGGGGGGGATCTTTTTGGTGACAATAATTATTTTTATTCCACTGTGTTCTAAGAAGATGTGTGGTATTATTTTGAGTTTTTGAAATTTGTTCACACTTTATGTATGAGAATGTGATTGGTCTTAGAGTATGTTCCATGTGCTGATGAGTAGAATGTACACTCTATAGATGTTGGGTAAAATGTTGTGTAGATGGCTATTAAATCCATTTAATCAAGTATTCAGTTAAGATTCTGGATCTCGGCCGGGCTCGGTGGCTCAGCCTGTAATCCCGTGCTTTGGGAGACCAAGGTGAGTGAATTGCCTGAGCCCGCGGGTTCGAGACCTGCCTGGGCAACTTGGCGAGACCGC
Organism: Tarsius wallacei; assembly: GCA_963574415.1. NCBI lineage: Eukaryota > Metazoa > Chordata > Mammalia > Primates > Tarsiidae > Tarsius > Tarsius wallacei. The sequence goes on along the minus strand of CAUYQG010238755.1, from coordinate 266 downwards.
ATCTCTACAGTAAATCAAAAAAATTAGCTGGGTGTGGTAGCGCGCGCCTGTAGTTCCAGCTACTTGGAAGGCTGAGGCAGAAGGATCGCCTTAGCCCAGCAGGTCAAGGCTGCAGTGACCGTGAACGTGCCACCGCACTCCAGCCTGGGCAACAGAGCAAGACTCCAACTCAAAAAAAAAAAGAAAAGAAAAACCTTTGTCATGCATTCATTCTACCAATAAATATTAGTGAAGGTCCTTCTATGCTTTAGGCACTGATCTAGGTG
>CAUYQG010238752.1:0-31799 GCA_963574415.1 Tarsius wallacei | reverse complement strand
ATGGGGTGATCAGTAGAATGTATAGTCCATGGTTGTTGGGTGGAGTGTTGTGTAGGTATCAATTAAGTCCATTTGGTCAAGCGTCACGCTGAGGTTCTGGATCTTCTTGTTGATTTTTTGTCTTGATGATCTATCTGGTCTTCTTAGTGGAGTATTTAAGATCAACCACATCCTTGGCTGTAAATCAAGCATAAACAAATTTCACAAGATTGAAATCCTGCCATGCACCTTCTCAGACCACAGTGGAATAAAAATAAATATCAACGCCAACAAAGTTCCTCCCAAACCCACAAATACATGGACACTAAACAGCATGATGCTAAGCAACCCCTGGGTCAACATGGAAATCAAAACAGAGATTAAAAGATAACTGGAAAAAAATGAAAATGATGAAACATCTTACCGTAATGAGAGGGGAATTCATATCTCTTCAAACACGCATGAAGAAAATGGAAAAATCACAAGTTAACAGCCTAACAAATCATCTAAGGAAGCTGGAAAAGCAAGACCACCAAAACCCTAACTTTAGCAGAAGAATCCAGATCACCAAAATAAAAGCCCAAATTAGGGACATAAAAGACAAAACAAAAAACGAAACTACAACAACAACAACAAAACTAAAAAACCCACAATGAAATAAAAAGCTGGTTTCTTGAAAGGATAAGCAAGATTGATAGTCTCCTAGCTAGACTGACCAAGAAAAAGAGAGAAAAAACCCAAATAAACACAAGCAGAAATGCAAAGATCAAGTCACAACTGATCCCAAAGAAATATAAAAGATCATCAGAGACTACTATGTACCCTTATTTAGAAACAAACTTGAAAACCTAAAGGAATCACACAAGCTCCCCAAGATGAAACAAGAAGAAATTGAAGCCCTAAATAGACCAATAACAATCCAGGAAAGTGACTATGTCATAAGAAAACTACCTACAAAATAAAGGCCTGGACCTGATGGCCTTCCAGCAGAATTCTGCAAAACATACAAGGAGGAACTGATACCAATCCTACTGAAAGAATTCCAGGCAACTGAGAAAGATAGAACTCTCCCCAAATCATTTTATGAAGCTAACATCACATTGATACCCAAACCAGGTAAAGATCCAACAAAGAAAGAGAACTACAGGCCAATATCCTTGATTAACATCAGTGTTAAAATTCTCAACAAGTTCCTAGCAAATCAGACTCAACAACACATCTCAAAAATCATCCTATGACCAAGTAGACTTGCTTCATCCCCAGGATGCAGGGCTGGTTCAACATTCGCAAGACCATAAACGTAATTAAATATATCAACAGATGTAAAATCAAAAACCACATGACTATCATTAGATGTGGAAAAAGCTTTTGATAAAATCTAGCACCCCTTCTTGATAAAATCCTCGAATATCTAGGCATAGATGGAGCATACTTCTAAATAGTAAGAGCCATTTATGAAAAACCCACAGCCAGCATACTGCTAAACAAACAGAAATTGGAACCATTTCCCCTCAAAACCGGAATAAGAAAAGAATGCCCACTCTCACCCCTCCTTTTCAACATAGTTTTGGAAGTCCTGGCTAGAGCAATCAGACAAGAGAAGGAGATAAGCAGTATCCAAACAGGAAGAGAGGAAGTCAAGTTATCCCTCTTTGCAGACCACATGATTCTATCCCTCGAAAACCAAGAGAATCTGTCAAAAACCTCCTTGCACTGAAGGACTTTGGCAAAATCTCAGGGTATAAAATCAATGTGAAAAAGACAGTTGCATTTCTATACACCAACAATAAATAAACAGAAACCCTGTTTTAAAAAAAAACACAATTCCATTCACAATAGCCAGAAAAAAAATCAGATTTTACTTTTCAAAGAACATATTCAAGACTCCTTTTTAAGAGCTTATGTAATCCAATATATAGTATGCATTTTCAGAAATTTAGGTCTTTATATCATATATACTATTTATAAAAAATAACTATACATAATTTGTAGGTAAATATAAAAATTATTTAGAATTACAATTGGACAATTATTAACAATTTTACTCAATAGAAATGGGCAAGCTTATTAACTAAAAATTTTACAAAAATCATTTTTGTTAAGAAAAAGAATATAGCTCTCCACTTTCTGTAAGGGTTAGCTTCCAAGTGATTTTATACCTCATTTTTAGTGACTATGATACTTTTCCTTGCCTTTATTACACCAGAGGGAATTACCGAAATCATTGGTTCAGTGATTAGTACAAGCAATGAACCTTTATTATACTCAAAATCAGTTCTCTGAAGGGCTTTTATTGGTAGTCATTATTTGCGTACAAATGAATTTCTTAGGTATTTGGTGGTTGCTAGCCACCATAATCTAGAATAGACATGAAGTCATGGACAAATCCACCCCAGAGTGGAAATAAGAAAAGTCATGTCTAGGGACAATGCATTTCAATCCCACACCAAGGCAGTTCATAAGCCCAGGAGCTTTTCTTATAGACCACATACACAGGCCTTGCATACATACACAAACTCAGAGATGTTGTCTTAAGTCTGGTTAGGCAGAATATTTATTTAGAAACATAATGTTTCTAAAGCTTTTAAATTGTATGGATATTGTATACACGTAAGGGAGACAACCTATCGGTTGAATACCCCTATTGCCTTAGAAGGTCCTTTACCATTAAAATCGTCTATAAATTCTATGGTCATCCCACTGGTTTCTGGAAGGAAGATTCTATATATTTAGAAAGTCAATTGATATGGAAAATATCTCATATCTACAAATATTTGCAACTTTCTACTTTTCAGTCTTTAAGACATTACTGTTTAAAAAATCACTGTGCTTTGGGAAAAGGTAGGAAGAAGAGCTGTTAAAAATAACTTCAAGAAAAATATGTTGATTAAATATTGATTAAACAATAATTTAATCAACCACACACTTTAATCGATCAAACACAAAATGATGCTTGGCATTTTTCTAGCCAGCTATAGCAAATAGCTTTAAATATAATAGCATAAAATATACTACAAGTATTCAAATATGTTATTTATTTTTTAAAATTATACTAGTTTTAACCTTAACTCATGGGAAATTTATTGTGGATTGTCAGTCCTGTCTTGAGTGTTAAAGTGTGAATTCAGAAACTGTGCATCCTGACTCAGAAATTTGCTGGATAGATTAGTGATGTCTGACACAGGAAAACGAAAGAGAGTGGTAAAACAGTGTTAGGTGACAGAAACTATGGTCTGATGAGCTCACAAACAAAATTTTAACTTATAGAGCATATTATGCCTTCTATATTGGAAACATGATGGATGCAGAACAAATACAGTCCTATCATACTCAGACACAGTGTAACACCATCTCTGCTATTTGGTAGATTAATATAAGATATTTGGGAGCATGGAGTTGACATCTCCATATCTTCCTGGAAGAGTCTAAGAAACGTTTCACAGCAGAGGGAACATTTGAATGACTCCGGAAGGCAGAGGTAAAGTAGGTAGGGGTCATGAACCGCAGGCAGAAGCAGCATATGGAAAATCCCATCAACAAAAATACATTTAAAAAAAGAACTTGCATTTGGGAAACATTAAGTTGCAGTTTTGTTGCAGCATAAAGTGCAAGAAAGATTGTGTGTGTAAGAACTGCATCTGGACACATAGACAAAGGTTGATTCATAACATATACTGCTAATAATGTTAAAGGATTCAATTGCATCCTGTCGATATTCCTCAAAAGAAATATAAACTTAAAAGAACATGATTACACTTGATGCTTACATGAAATTTGTCAGATCAGCCTTGTTAGTGACTCCGTCATTCTAGGCTCACATTTTCCACTGGTCAGGTCCTGCTTTCCAGGGTATCTTTTTGATTATGACTTCTCATGTCTGTATGGAACTTGGTTATTCACCCACCACACTGTGTCTAAGATCACAGAAAATAATCTGTCTTCTTATTCTTGATTCATTGTCCTGCTACTTAATGCATTCACCCATCCAGTTCTCTTACCAGACAGAGAGTGCCTTCATTAGACATGTTCATCCCTACACAATTTTCTTCCCCAAGATTTGATTTTGAGACACATTATTATGAATTGAACAGGTCTCTACTAAAGGCGCCATCTTTGTCATGGTACATTCTACAAAGCTTTCTATGTGGAACATACCATGGAAAACAAGAGTAGACAGAATAATTAACTGAGAAAAACCAAGACTGAACTGCACAAATCCATTTTGTGCTTGCATTTCTTTTCCAATGTGTCTTCATTTATATTCCAAAACCCTTCCTCAGCTTAATTTTAGAGAATTTATTTTCATGTCAAAATCCTTTGAGAGGGATCTAAATAAAAGTAAATTAAAATGAAGATTACTGTTGCCATGCAGTTTTACATATAGATTTTAAACTTGATGGAAATTTAAAGGTATTTCTTTCTCATCATTTTTAATGGAACCGAGGACTATCTACCAGCAAAGCTGAAGGTTGTTCTATCCTATTGTTTTTACTTTGCACTCTTTCTCCTTAAGGTAAGAGTGACAGAAAGATTGGAAATATTAAAGTCAGGCATACTTCTTACCAAGTCTTGAAAATGGAGTAGGTTACTTGGCTTTTTTAAAGCTAATTTTCCATGCTCTGCAACTCTAAAATGCAATTGATCATAATTATCTCTTTTGGCTATTGAGTGGTTTTAGTAAGAATATATGCTATAAAACTAATACAGTGTTGATTACTGTGTAGATATTCAATTGGTATGTTTTCAACATTCTGAGGACAAAATTACGAACTTAGTTATCTCAGAATATTTTCAAAATCTAGCAGAAATTGTTAAACTATTATTTGAGCCAGTCATGAGGAGGAACTGTAGTGTAGAGGGAGCATGCTTTGTCATGAACGTAGGGTATATATGTATGATAATAGAGAAAAGATCATGATGGTTACATGCAAAAAGCTCATTTTAGTATGTTGTTATAAAAATATTTACTGCAACAACCAGGTGTTCAACTAATGGATATAAATACTAGATAAACAAAATGAGAAAATAAAAATGCAAAGAAACAGTGAGACAAAAGTTGGCTGAAATTTAGAGTTGTTTTGATCCTGTCTGGGTGTCACTTTATGAAATGGAACTCAGAGTTCCCCACATAGTGAGCAATAAGTCTGTGTGTCTATGAATTGGGCCTTACCACAATACATTGTGTATCCTGAAAGCAACAAGGGACTGGATTCTATTTCTTTCAGGGAGGCATTCTGGAAATGTTTACTCTAATACCTTCAGGAGGAAACGCACCTATTTTATTTCATTGTAGCAACACATAGAAATCTTTCCAGGTCAGGTGAGTCCTGTGGGGAAATGTAGTGGTAACGGAAATGTTCTTGTGTATCCATCTCTGTAAATATTTGTTTTTGTGTTGTATGGTGTGTTTAGTGTTCCCAGGCTATATGAAGTCAAATTATAATTTGAAACGTATTTCCACAAAAAAAAATCCCTGTTATAATAATTATCAGAAACTTGCTTGTGTGAAAATGCAACTTTCTCTATTCTTACATCTCATTAGACATTGATTTATGTTTCTCTGTTCACTGAGGATAGAAGAGATAGAGAGAAACTTGTTATCATGTGCCTACTACAGAACTGATGTTTCACAGATGTGCTTCACATATTAATAATGTCACTTAATCCTCCTAGTGAAATGCTAACAACAAACGTTATCACCATTTTATAGAAAAAACAAACCAAGAATAAAGAAGTTTAAGTAATATAAGTGCCTCAATAGCTGTGGTTGACATTCAAAATTAGGCTAGTTTAAATTGAATAACACTTACATAGGTCACACTGACAACTGAAACAGACTCTTGGAAAGTACAGAGGTTCTGGAGGCAATAAAATATGACCTATAAAGAAGTTTTGACTTCAAGAGGATTTTGGTCTAATGGGTAAAATATTTTCTCTTTCCCTATGAGGTTTGAGAATTCAAATTGAAATTTGATTTGTGATTATAAATATGTCTTCTTTATAATTATTAATCAAGTTATTAATGTGCAACTATAATCAAAATTTTCCTTCAAAATATACACCAGAAATTGATTTTACATATTTTCATTTCATGCGTTACTGTGTTTGGCCAAGAATAAGAATAATCATATGTGTATATATATATGTGCATACATGTATACATATATGTATGTGTGTGTATAAAAAAATATAAAACTTCAGGATCACATGAAATCGGCTACTTAAACAAGTCTTCCTCATGTAAGTGTTCTTTTATATAGTTCTACTGCCAGCCAACAAAGAGGCCAGGAATGGGAAATGACATCAAATGTTTACTGCAGTCTCAACAGCTATATTCTTTACTTCCTGAAGAGTGGGATGAGGGACTGTGACTAACTGTGCGTGGTCTCTCATGTGCAGCTTAGTTCAACAACTCAACCTGTCCGATACCCAGCTCATTATTGTCTCATCATGGACAACTCCTTCTCCTACCTTACCCAGTGTTATTATTGACATTTCCATTTCCAAAGTCACTTAGGCTCAGCGAAATATTTTATGCATTATGAAGAACAGAAAAAATCCAAAGCAAGCGAGCCTTTGTCATGGGACATTCTCTGCCTACCCACATTTTTACGATGATAGATTTTTGCCATATTCTAGGTGACATGTAATTACTTCATCTCTTGAGTCATATGAGTAGCCATAGCAGAAAACCATTTAAGATTAAGTTGGAGCCGGACTCGGTGGCTCACCCTGTAATCCCGCACCTTGGGAGGCTGAGGTGAGTCGATTGCCTGAGTCCGCGGGTTTGAGACCCACCTGGGCAACTTGGCGAGACCTCATCTCTACAATAAATAAAAACAATCACCGGGCGTGGTAGCGCATGCCTGTAATTCCAGCTACTCGGAAAGCTGAGGCAGAAGGATCACCGGAGCCCAGCAGGTCGAGGCTGCGGTGGCCAGGAGCGGCCACTGCATTCCAGTCTGGGCGACAGAGTGAGACTCCAACTCAAAAAAAAAAAAAAAAAAAGAATAAGTTGGAATCAAGGAAATTTTTTTTTTATGGCAGTTCATGACAATGAAGTTTCTCTTGAACTCGGAACTTAAAATCATTCCATTTTCTTGTTTTTTATTTTATTTTATTTTTTACTTTTACTTTTTTTATTGTAAAGATGTGGGGTACAATTCTGGGTTAGGTATACAAATGTTCATTATGTGGCTACCCTTGCTGATGATGCATGCTCCCTCCCCAAGCAGATTCCCACTACTTACCAATCCTGCATCCCCGCCCCCTCACGCCCCCTCCCTGACAGTTTCCCACTACTGCCAATCCTTTTCTTATAGTATTAAGATAATTGTTCAGGTCCGCTTATAAGTGAGAACATGTGATACACAGTTCTTTGTTTCTGTGATAGATCACTCAGTATTATTTAAAAAATGATATTATTTAAAATATTATTTAAAGTATTATTTAAAATAAAAAAATTAAATGAGCATCTTGAGAGTAAGACATTTTGAATAAAATTTTTTTCAAATTAAAATAGGAAAATTAATATTAGAATCAAGAAATTATCATTCACTTTTCAAATGGACTTCTGTGCTTTCGTATATTGTTTTTACTTTTTCCTTCCTTGATTTGCATGCTTCCTCACCTGCATCTGTTTCATATCTGCATCTTTTCCAGCACTACCCATCATGGTAGCCAAATGCTCTTTATTGTTTATTTTTTTAGTCAAAATAAAATTATAATATTATTATGATAGTTAATTTTGTGGTAGACTAATTTTGTTTTAGACACTATACTAAATGCTGCCTATCTATCCACCTACCTATCTTGATTTAATTTGCATGGCACATTACTATGAAGTAGGTATTATGCTTCCTTGTGTTACAGATAAAGAAATGGAGGCTTAGAGGGGTAATATTGTGGGCAAAATTGTGTCCCCTCAAAATTTACATTTTAAATCCCTAACCCCCATTACCTCAGAATGTGACTGTATTTGGAGATAGGGACTCAAATAAGATAATTAAGTTAAACAAGTTACCTTAAACAGGGCAACCAAAATGCTTTCCTTTTCAATATGACTGATATCTTTATAAGAAAAAGAGTTTAAGATAGAGACACAAATAAAGAAGATGGATATCTGCAAGCCAAGAAGAGAGGGCCAACCCTGCTGACACAATAATCTTGGACCTCTAGCCTCCAAAACTGTAGAAAAATAAATTTCTGTTGTTTAATCCATCCAGTATATGGTACTTTTGTTATGGCGGTACTAGCTAATTAATACAAATGGCACACTGATGCGGTGATAAAAGACAGGAATAAAAACTAAATAATTCAGTTTCTGATTTCATTTGCTATACCACTGTAGGACCCCAGCTACACACTCCCTTTGAAATCCAGCACCCCTTTTTTTCTTTACCATTTGATTGATGAAGTCACACTATAAAACAAGATGAAATTATATTTGATGATACAGCAGGGGAATTTATGTTCTTATGGAGAAAATGACAGGATTTTGCTTCTCCTTATTGTCTCTAGTCTTATATCTCATATCTAAAGGCAGATAAAATAATAGATAAATGAGAAATAAAACTATACTAATATAATAAAGTTGGATTCCATGCCTTTTATCACCCTGCTATTTTAGGTTTTGATAAACACAAGCATTCTTATTTGCTCTTCTGATATTCTGATACTTGTATAGCAATAGTTTTTACCAAAAACAATCACTGAATATTTGGCAGTGCCTGGAGACATTTCTTATAGTTACAATTGGTGAAGTTGGTGTTACTGGTTTGTACTGGGGAGAGACCAGGGTTGCTGCAAACATGCTTTAATGCACAGGATAGCCCCTCACGATAAATAATTATCTAGCCCAAAATATCAATAGTATCAAGGACTAAAAACACACTTGTTTATATAGTAAGTGTATATGATAAATGCTATTTTTTCTGTAGAACAATTCCTGAAGAAGAAGTATATTCAGGCATTCTATATACCCCTATACTCTTTATATATACATGATGACATGCTTGGGTAAATTCATGGTTCGTCTCTATTTGGGAGTTCTTTCTATCAAAGAAGTAGATTTTATATGTGCATACATGCATCATAAAAGAAAGGTGAGGCAGATTCCAATTGAATGTTACTTATACATGCTTCTGTGAACAATTAGGCCTACTTCTGTAATGGTGTCCAAATTCTGTGGGAGGTGAAAATTCCCTCTTCTAGGGAAGCCATCTGTTTTCCTCTATGAAATGACTAATGATCTGAAGTTCCTGGATGTTCTGATCGTGTTCTCAGTTCAACGAAGCAATCTGTGAAATTCACATGGGGATTGGCTCAGTAACACTCTTTGCAGCATTATCTACAGCTACAGAAAAAAAAAGTTAATGTCATATGCATTTAGGCACCTTGAATAAAACTACGTCATGAACAGCTTAACCAGTGTTTTATGCTTTTGATTGTTTCTTAGAATATAAATTAGAAGTAGCAGTGATCACAAGGATTTCAGAGTCAATATGTAATCTTAAGACAAACAAATTGAAGAGACATGATCTATAATAGTAAAAATCTTTTAGAATATTAACACTGTTTTATTGAATAGGAAACAGAATTTAGAAGGCTGAGTAATAGGTAATAATGATAAAATCAAGATCTTAATACCATTCAGTCTGACACTACTCTTTTAATTGAATAGTGAGTTTGTTCTCAAACTATAAGAGAGATCACTTCTTAAAAAATGCATCCTTTCCTCTTGAAAGATACTTGGAGGATGGTAACAGTTTGTGCAACTGGCGTTCATGTACTTGTGTATTATATGTTTATCACTAAATTTCCTCCTCATGTAACTGTAATAGGTCTGTTGTCCGGTATACGCAGCAAGTCAAGATGCCAAGGCACCAAGTTGCAGCAGAGAAAGAGATTTAATTGTAGAGTTGTCGAAAAAGGAGATGGGTGGAAACACCAAATTATCTCTCCAAAGAGTTTGTGGCTAAGGCTTTTAAGGGTTTTGGAGTACCCAAAGTGTGAAGATGGCTGATTGGTCAAAGAGTAGAGGGTGAAGTCACAAAACAGGAGGATGAAGAAACTGTGCTCATGCTGTTCCTCTTTGGGTGTCTTCAGACTGGTTGGTATCAGTCATTTTGCTGGAATTTGGGACCTGAAAAACATCTTAAGCAATTCTTTACTAAAGCCTTATGATTTTAATGTCAGAAATCCTACATATCTTAAACAAAGCCTTGTGATTCTAATATCAGAAATTATGTTTGTAAGAACAGTAGGGATACAAATGGTCAGTATCTAGTGACTTTCACTTAGAAGGAATTGAGTCAAATTACAGCCTGAATAATGTTTAATTATAACTGTTATTCTGTCCAGAATTCTTATTAACCCTGTGTGGACACCTTCACCTTTAGCAATTTTAAGAGAAGGATAATATTATCTTTATAGAATGAATGGTTCATAAATGATTAACTTCTTTGGTCACCACTCTATCCACAGTGCCTTGCACAGTGACTGGCATAGAATAGAAACTTAATTAGCTATCTGTTGACTGAATAAATGAGCAGAGGTACACAAGAGTTAAAGACATTTGTCAAAGGCAAACAAACAGGAAAAGCCTGCCAGGTTTCAAATCCATGTTTGTTTGAATTCCTGAGCCATGTAGGGAAAAAAAAAATGCTCAGTGGAAAATAAAATAGAGGTTGTATCAGCTAACTATTACTAGATAGTCAACATCCCAAATCTTTATGGCTTAAACTAATAATTTATTTAGCTTTCCTTTTTGGGAATTGGCAATTTAGAATGTGCTCAGCTGTGTTGTTCTTCTCATATAAAAATTCTGGTAGTGTGAACAGTCAATTATAAGTCAGGTATGTGCCTCTGTTGATCTTGAGATAACCCATATGTATAAGTTTGGGGCTAAAGGAAAAGTAGAAATGTGAAGGCTTATTATTGTTAAGTTGTTCCGAACACTATACTCTATTGGTGGATACAAGTTATGAGATCAGAACAAGCATGGAGGAAATACACAAGGTGGAGGAAATATGCTCCACCACTTAAAGGGAGAAATGTCAAAGCCACATAGAAAAAGGCATAGGATACAGGGAAGAGTTTAACGGGGCCCAATCAATCTATTTTCTCTTCTTTGTGGTTAATGGTTTAATATATCACAGTCTTATCTATTTGATTGTTTGGAACACAGTACAGAAGATCATATACTATGAAGGAGTATGAACACTTTTAATACAAATTTTATTCTTGGATTAACTATATTAAAAAGACTGATGTAAATAGTTCTTGGTCAAGAGCCAAAATACGGTTGCCACAGTCAGAAAAGCTGCAAGAAGCGGGTCAGATTACAGAAGCACTGACTGCAAAAGCTCAATTATTTAAATCAAAAACCCAATGCAGATGATCAAATAAGTAGTTGACAGTATTTGATCTGGCGCACAGAGAACCATCTGCTCTCCTATAAGCTAAAGCTTAGTAATAAAGGCAGGCTACCACGTGCAGATTTAAAATTTAAATGCAGACTGCATTATCTGTTCTTAATTCTAATTCGATTCAGAGTCTAAATTTCTGTAGAACACTGTGGATTATCTGCATAGGAACAAAAACTTCATAAAGAGAGTTTTCATTGACTTTTGTTTCCCTCTGAGATCCAAGTCTTGCCTTTTGTTATAAAGAAAAATAAAAAAGAACATTCATATCCAATTGAAAGAAGCAATTGTGAAACTTAGTACTTTCTTAATTGTTACCATTTTAAAAGAGATTTGGATATCTTTGTTGGCTGAAAGAGGAAAGACCTCATTGTCTCTCCTGTTTACCTTCTATTTCCCTTTCCTCCCCCAAAATTTTCTCCCAACTCACAAACAAATTTTGAAAACTATTTTATTATGGTAACACCTTTTTTTTGTGTGTGTTGAAGTCTCTTTCTGTCGCCCAGGCTGGAGTGCAGTGGCATGCTTACCGCCACCCCAGCGTCGACCTGCTGGGCTCCAGTGATCCTTCTACCTAAGCCTTCCAAGTAACCGGAACTACAAGAGTGTGCTACCATGCCTGGCTAATTTTTTTATTTATTGAAGAGATGTGGTTTCACCAAGTTGCCCAGGATGGTCTTGAACCACGGACTCAGGAACTCCACTCCCCTCGGCCTCCCAAAGTGCTGGGATTACTACAGGCTGAGCCACCTAAACCAGCCAATTATTTTTTAAGTAGCAGTAATTTCCCTAAAGTTTTAACCAATATTCTATTATTCAGTCAAGGAGGGAAAAAGAAACACTGAAAGAATTTGTCCCCCTTGAACCAATCTCCCCACAATATTTAAATATTTTGAATTAGGTTCTATTTTAGTGGATCAATAAGGATCAAAAAATTGTTATTTTTATTCTACACCTTTAATAGAAAAAATACAAATTAATGTATTTCTAATTGTAAAAAGAAGTTGAATGAAGTATCTTTGCTTTCTCACAATTACATTAAAGTAGTCCAATTTTAACTTTTAGAAATTTTGGGAAAAAAATACTTGAAGCAATAGGAAACAGAAGAAAATATAATGGGACATAATGACTAAACTTAAGAATAAAATAGTTATATGAATATTTTAAAGGCTCCAAGTTTTTAAAGAATTATAATACATATATTCCATTTTTTATATTCTGAATTAAATAATGTGAACATTTTTTAAAAATTATGTGAATGGGTTAATTAAAAATACAACACATTTAATGGAAAATGATCTCAATATATACTATCTGCTAATGAAAAATCGAGGCACTTATTTCTTTTAAATCACAATCATGCGTATTTTTATATTTATATTTCTTTAAAATTTTAGAATTGGTGGGTACATGTGCTGGTTTGTTACATACTATATTGCACAATGATGAAGTCTGAGCGTCTATTGATTTCATCACCTGTGGTGGTGAGCATAGTAACCAATGTGTAGTTTTTTTCAACCCATATCCCCTTATCTCCATCCTCACTTTAGGAGTTTTCTTGTGACTGATGTTTTTATTCCTGTGCCCTTTTTATCCAGTGTTCTAGTGTTTAACTCCCACTTATAAGTGATAATAAGTAGTATTCAGTTTTCTGTTTCTGTATTAATGCACTTAGAATGATGGTCTCCAACTGTGTCCACATTGCTGCAAAGGTCATAATTTCATTTTGTTGTTGTTGCTGCATATGTTGGTTCCATGTTTTTGCTATTGTGAATAGTGCTGCAAAAAAACATATGAATACAGGTGTCTTTCTGGTAGAATGATTTATGCTCCTTTGGGTATATACCCAGTAGAGGGGTTTAATGGTGAACTTATTTTTATTTTGTTGAGAAATCTTCAAACTATTTTCCACAGGGGCTGAACCAGTTTACATTCCCACCAACAGTGCATAAGTGTTTCCTTTTCTACACAACTATGCCAATATCTGTTGTTTTTTACTTGTTAATAATAGCCACTCTGACTGGTGTGAGATGTCATATTACAGTGGTTTTCATTTGCTTTTCTCTGTTGATTAATGATGTTGAACTTTTTTACATGTTTGTTGGCCACTTATATGTCTTTCTTTGAGAAGTTCATGTTCTTTGACCAATTTTTAATGGGGTTATTTGTTTCTTGTCAATTTGTTTGAGTTCCTTATAGATTCTAGATATTAGGCCTTTGCTGAATGCACAGTTTGCAAATATTTTCTTCCATTCTGTAGCTTGTCTGTTTCCTCTGCTTGATGGTTTATTTTGCAGTGCAGAAGCTCTTTAGTTTAATTAGGTCTCACTTGTCAATTTTTGTTTAGCTGCATGTGCTTCTGAGGACTTGATCATAAATTTATTGCCTAGTCCACTCTTCAGAAGAGTGTTTCCTAGGCTTTCTCTAGAATTTTTATAGTTTGACGTCTTACATTTAAGTCATTAATCCATCTTAAGGTTTATATATGGTGAAAGAAAGGTATTTAATATGGTATCCTTTTGCCTATGTTTATTTTTGTTGACTTTATCAAAGATCAGTTGGTTATATGTAAGCAGCTTTAATTCTGGGTTCTATTTTGTTCATTGGTCTGTGTCTATTTTTGTACCACTACCATGATGTTTTGGTTACTGCAGCCTTGTAGTAAAGTTTGAAGTACGGTAATATGATGTCTCTGTATTTGTTCTTTGTTCTTAGAATTGTTTTGGCTACTCAAGCTCTTTTTTGCTTCATGTACACTTAAGCATTGCTTATTAAATCTGTGAAAAATGTTGCTTGTAGTCTGATAGGAATTGCATTGAATCTGTAGATTCCTTTGGACACTATGGACATTTTAATGATATTGATTTTTCCAATCAATAAACCAAAAAAGTGTGTCTACTACTTCTATTTAACATGGTATTGGAAGTCCAAGTCAGAGCAAGACAAGAAAAAGAAATGAAATGTATCCAAATAAGTAAAAACGTAGTTATCTCTCTTTATAGATAATGTGATTCTATATCTAGTAAACCCTAAAGATTTCACCAAAGAACTCCTAGCTTTGATAAACAGCTTCAGTAAAGCCTCAGGATATAAAATCTGGTAGGTCACACTTCCAGTGGGGCCTCCAGAATGTTAGGTCAGGTCCGTTGGGTGTCCGATGTGCCATCCTGTGCCACGTGAAAGATGCAAAGAATTGCACAGAAGTTAAATTTTTAAATATAGTTTATTTTGAATATAGTTTATTTAGAGAGTAAATTAGAGTGAAAGAGAGAAAGAAAGAGAAAGAGGAGTTTCACATAACCAAGGTAGGGAAGGATGTCAAAGCCAGAAAACATGGCAACAGCCACACCTCAAAGAGCAAATGGCCACACCAGAGTCTAGTTAAAACAACGACTGACTGCTTGTGATTAAATCTTTTTAATCCTTCCCTATTAGAAAGAATGTCACTAAGGTGATTGAGTGGTGGTCTGCTCCACCTCATCATGAAGGCCAGGTAAGTGCAAGTACTGACATAAGGTGATGGACAACAGGCAGATGGGTGGGTTAGTGTCATGCTTGTTGCCATGGTGGTGGAGTCAGTCTGTTGTGAAGGGCCAATTAGGTTAACCTGGGTCTTATGGGTGGAGGCAAATACTTGAATAAGAAAAGCTAATTAGTAACAAGCTGGGGAGTAGTTTGTAAAGCAACTACCAATAACTACCTCTGAGAAACTGGTTCTATCCTTGGCTAGTGATTAGAAGGTAAGTTAAGTGAACTGCTAGAAAATCATGTGATTTAGACAATGTAAAAATGGCTGTTCATTGTATATATTAAATCCATGTTATGTCTTTCAAGATCAATGCTCAAAAAATCAGTAGCATTTCTGTAGGCTGACAATGTACAAACTGAGAACAAAATCAAGAAAACAGTCACATTTGCAATAGCCACAAAAATTTAAAATACCTTTGAATACATCTATCCAAAAGGGTGAAAGATATCAGCAATGAGAATTAAAGTTTTATAAGAATATTGTTTTAAAAATCTAGATTAGATTTTTTTTTAAAAGAAACAAAGCAAAACCAAAACAAAAAACTAATTCTTCTCTTCCCATAATAGGAATGGGTAAATAGATATTTGGAATTTTCAAGATTAGAGGATGTCAAGCTTATACATTGCATGAAGTTAAGATGTTTCCTGTGAAACATGAATTATGATTTTCAAGTTAGGATCTGTGGTCCAAAGGAACATTGAACAATAATTCTAAAATATCTGTTTTCAGAGTGACTATGACCTGTAGGGATTATGCTAAGGTTCATCTATTATGATCACACGAATGAACTCTGATAATATCTTTTTACACAAACAGCCCGTGGGTTCACAAAAAAAATTTTATTGATGCTTCCTTAAACAACAAAAAAAGGCCCCTAACTGACTGAATAAAACCTCTCTTGGTTAAGGAGACCCCAAAGAAACCTGAAAAAGTGAAGTCTTGGCCATGATGGGAATGAAGTCAGACACACCTTGTTATAACCCCTTCCTTTTGGAGTTTAGGCACAATTGACCAAAATTAAAGTTAAAATACAGATCATAAGTCTGAAAAACAGACTTTTCCTAAGATGAATAATTTGCAAATATACCAGATTATAAACAAGACCTAAGGCCATGCAAGGCAAGAGTTAAATCATATTTTACAAACTATGAAATCTGTTAAATACTTTTTAAAAATTATCTTGGTATAATATGGCTTACTTTCCAATCTGACTCTGGTATAGTATTACATGACAGAGAGCAGATCCTCAAAGAAATACAAAAATTTTACCCCAAAATGTTTTTCTTTGGCATATATTGAAATGGCCCTGCAAAGTCATCTTTTGTGGGGGAAATTTGCCTGTGTAGAGAATCTTAATTAATGTAGCCAGACCTTTCCTTTTTTAGGTCTTTTCTGAATCTGGGAGGGCAGGTTCAGAGAGTCTGACACCTTTAAGATCTGCAAAAAGAAATTTACTCTTTATTTTCTTTGAGGGCTGCTACCTATGAGCCTTCATCTACACATCTACAAAAGTTTTGGCTTTTACAATGCCTTTGTCTTAACTCAAGCTTTCCTTTCTACTGAATACCACCGTTTACTGCATATTATTCAATAAGGAAATCACTCAATGCCAAGCTGTCTCTTGTTCTAGCTACTTCTTTCAGAGACAGTTCTGTATGGGTTCTAAGTAGTTTCATAGAAATGCAACCTACATGTTGTTCCCATGTACCCATCACCCCCATTCTGATGTTTCCTAGTTGATACTGAAAGAGGCACAGAGAGACATCATTCTCTCTCACACATTAAAAAAACCCAGAAGTAGGTGGAAGTTAATGCCCTGTGGTTGAATTACTTACAGATGGGAAATAAGTCTATATAATTTATTATTTTCCATTTCCCCAATAAACTAATCCATGAGACCCAGTATTCAGTCATATTTACTGGACCAGCATTATTAGATAGACTTGTGTTGTCTCTTCTTTCTTCTGTTACTGGCCTTGTCCGGGTTTCCTAAAAATGCAATCGTATTTGTTTTAAAAGTATCACTTACAACTTGGCCTTGGTTCTCAAGAAATCAGAATCTGAGGCAGAAATATTGGTATCCTTAAAGTAGGTATGTGACTATAACCAAATCCTGTTACATATTTGATGAGAGTATAACTAAAATCATGTGTTCTTTCTTTAAGGCATTTATAACCAAAGTTGTTGAAAAAAATATATGACCCCTTCTTCAATAAAACTATACAAGTGTATGTGAAAAGCAATTAGCTTCAGGACTTAAAAGCTGTGAGAAATATGATGTGGTTTAAGATTCTATTTAATATTTGTTTTTTTGTATCCAGCTTCTTGTCATCTATTTAGCTTTTTGAATACCCAAGAATTCTGTTTGCAATTAAAAACAGAACACCTACAAATTTTAATGAAATACTTGTGAAACAATGGACTCAATTAGTACAGTTTACTTTTTATCAGGGAAAATTAAAGCAATGAAATTTTAAACAATGAATTAATAAATCTATACACTATGAAGTTACTCAGTTACAGTGCCTTATATGTCAAAAGAATCCAGTCTAGATGTTCAGTTTCAAAGATAAATCATTTGTTACCAATCCTCTCTATTTTCTCCAAAAGCTCATATACATTTCATCTTAGGGCTGAAACAAAACATTTTATTTTTCATGTTTGGCAATACTATAAATATTCATAACCACATATCTGTCAAAAAAGCACCACAGAAAATGTTTAAACCACAGAGGAGGAAAAATTCCTTGAGTGGTCCTTGAATAAATCACACTACATGCTTCATCCAATTGTTTTAGCACTTAAACTAAAATTCCTGACCTTCAATAAATAAATAGCTAGTACTTAATGAAGAATATTCAGAGAAGAACAAAAACATCCATTTAAAAAAATAAAAATGTTATTTTACCTTCTCTCTTAGAAACTGTTTCTGACTGCATAGTCATTTTGATATAAATTTTTTTATAATTCAGATTTTTGTTTTGTTTTCAAATCACTTTTAAATGTCAAGTTTTTTGTTGTTGGATTGTTTTCCCTTTTAAAAAAAATTACCCTTTTTCCCCTATATTTAGCAAAAATGTTTTGTTGTAAAAGCTTTTCCACCTAGACAAAGGATCCTAAAGATTTAAAAGAGTTGTCACAGAAATAATAAAAGTTCTGCTTTTAATCCACCTTCATTACAAAGAAGCATGACCTATATTTTGAAGTTTAAATTCTGTAGGCATATCAACATGTAGGCAACAAGAATCTTAAAGTAGAATCATAAAACATGGTCATTCCAAAAGAATTGTGTAGCTTAAGATGTCTTCCTTCCTTCCTTCCTTCCTTCCTTTCTTCCTTCCTATCTTCCTGCCTTCCTTCCACTCTTTCTTTTTCTTATAATAGTTATACATTTATTACCTGATCTTATTTTGAGACTATTTGTTTTATGACTTATTTTTTCAGATATATCAACCATGAATCATTTTCTTATTGTGTCAAAGCTGAAAGAGCCTTGGTAATCAACCAATCTAAATAGAACATCCAAGGCCTTGGGAGGTAAAGAAAATTGTCCACGAGCACACAGCTAGTTAGACAAGATTGTCTTTTGTGGCTTCATTCTTAAATATAAAAGATGTTTCCCCTGAAACATCTGGAGCTTCCTTTAATGGTATTTAAATTATATGTCTGCAACCAGGAGTCTCGAATTATAATCTTGAAACCAAACATGATTTGTAAAGAGCTCATGATTACAAGATCAAAAAGACTACATTAATATGACATCAGCTCATTAATTTGTACCTTCATTCCTGCTTTACTGCAATTTAAAAATAGCTTCACTGATTATGGTAGGGTTTTCTTCCTTTTGGAAAAAAAATAGCATAATTGAATTTTTTAATGTTATCTTTGATGAACATTTAGAACCTTAGAACCAAGTATCTGGGAAAATTTTAAACTCATCTGTAAAAAACTAGAAAAAAGCACAGATTTGAAGAGAAATGTGTATTGAACAAGTTGCTGTACAATTTGAACGATAGCGTCTAGGAGTTACTTCAGGGCAAATGTGAGCAGATACTTGATGTTTTACTTTTCTTATCAATCTCTCTGTGCTTCTCTGGTCTTTCTGAGACCTCAGCATTATTTTAAGCAAATAAGTCTAAATATTTAAAATTCTAGATAATTATAAATGACTATTTTGCATGTTATGTTTATAACTCTCTCAGTATTCTGATCAGCCATTTTTCACAGAAAGCATTGTAGAAAAATTTCAAACAGTTGTATGGTACATGACTTTCATTTGCTATTGTTTTAATATAAGGTGACTTGCTTTTTTTGCATATAAGGACTATCCCCAAAGTACTCCCTATTTGAGTCAGGGAGTTCTGAAGTTTTAACGCATAATCTCATTACTTTATTTATTAACTTCCAACAAAATTATTTCCTATCCCAGAGCCATTGTAATTGTTGTTTTCTCTACCAAGGAAGTCTTTCACACTGACCCTTTTCATGACTGGCTTTTCCTTATGTCTCGGTCTTATTCAAATGCCACTTATTCCTAGAGGTTTTTCTTGATGGATTCCCATATAAATTGGCTCCACAATTTCCAACCGAGTCACTATCTCAAATGAAAACATGGTAGATTATAATTTCACTTTTTACTTGAGTCTTATGTATTGCGGTTGCCCTAAACTTTGCCTTGTTTACTGGTATATTACTATTGATTAGATCAATGGCTTACATACAATTGTGTGTTAAATAAATGTAAATATCTGTTAGACCAAATGCTAGAAAATGTTCTCCAGAAGAAGGCAAAGAAGGATGCATGCTTTCACAATTAGGCCATGGACAGAAGTTTGGAAAGGGGAAAAGTCTTGTCTTAGCTCTATTTTCAAGAATAAAAACAAAGCATTACATAGAAAGTAAAAACAAAGTAGTTATAAGTTACTGGGCATTTACTATTGAAATATTTTGAATGTACAAACTCAGTCCTAAGAAAAAATAGCTTATGAAATTTATGCTATTACTCCTATATTATAAATGGACGTGCTGATGTACAAAGTGTTCAAGTATCACAGACTTGCCCTGGTCATATTCCGGTCAGATGGCAAACCTCTGGATTCTATATACTTATCAATTTAACGACTATTTTTTCTTAACCAAGTCATAAACATAGCACAAAAAAAGACTTTGTAGATAAGTCAATGATTATATAAATACCAATTCTCTATTATGTTTTGTAATTTTAAAAAATCTTTAGATATATTTTGGACTCAGTAAAAGCTGCATTCTGGAACTTGCATCACTTTCAGTTCCAGAGAGTTGTATAATTTGGCTACATTGACAAGGTCAGTGAATATTGAACAACGGACCAGTAAACATATGGTAATCCATAGGGAGAAAGATAGCAGGATAAATACTCTCTCTTAAAATGGGTCTCCTAAAAGTAGACCTTGAAACTACAACTACCATTGATTTGTAAATGGTTTGTTAATAAAAATATTTCTAGGAGAAAGTAGTAATGGGGTAGGAGAGGAAAACCAAGTAAAGGTACAATTTCTGTCAGAGGCTTAGCTTCAGCTTTAGCCTTCAGGAAACTATTGGTGTAAATTATAACCCAGAGTTTGAATTGTCTCAGGACAAAGAAATTTGGCTATGACACTTCTGTGCCAGTTAGTCATTAGTTAGGAAGCAACCATAAGTACACATATCTTTAGGCAGGTCCTACTTTTCTGCACATATAGTTATATTAGTTTATTAAGGATGCCATAATAAAAATATCACAGATTAGATAGTTTAAACATCAGAAAATTATTTTCACAGACTTGTAGAATTCATGATCAAGATATTGGCAGATTTGCTTTCTTCTGATGCTTCCCTCCTTGACTTGTAGCTTGCCATTTTCTTGGTGTGTCCTCCCACAGTCATCTGTATGTTGCCTGGGTCCTAATTTTTTTTTTTGTAATGACATGGATTAAGGATCACCTTAAAGGAATAATTTTAACTTACCTACCTCTTTAAAGGTCCTATCTCTAAATATAGTCACATTCTGAATTCCTAGGCTTTAAGACTTTATTATAAATTTGGAGGAGACACAATTCAGCCACTAACATTGGTCAAATTGGGTCTATTAGCCCTACAATAATCCTCCAAGGAAAGTCACAGATGCTGGCCCTTGAAAGCAAAAGTACACAGCAAACAGTACAGGAATGCTTGCTTATTTGGGCAGAGGTAAACAGTTATGCATCTGCAATACTGAACACAGTTCTAATATCCAGAGTTAAAGCAGATTTTACAGGTTAAAGGCATAGTCCCCAACAAGACTGCCCTCACTTCAAACACCAGCTGCAATTTCCAAGGTTGTAGACCACCTGCTCTTCTGACCAACTGGCTACAAACTCAGGGGTTCCCACTAGACTTGCAAGTTTGCTAATTAATTAGAATGACTCAAGGAACTCAGGAAAGCACTATACTTATGATTAAAGTTTTATTATAAGAGACAAAAATCAGAACCAGTCAAACAAAGAGATGCACAGCTTGTGGTCAGAAAGGGTCCCAAATATAGAGCTTCTGTGTCTTATCCCCAGGGAATCAGGACTCCTCATCCTAAAAACACATTGGTGTGCTCACAACCAAGAAGCACATTCCAGTTGCAGGTGTCCATAGTTTATACTGGAGTTTCACTACATAAGTATAACTGATTGATGTATTAGTCATGTGATTAAACTCAATCTCCAGCATCTCTCCTCTCCCCAGAGTTTGAGATGTCAGTCTGATATCACTTGGCTCAAAGTTCCAACCCTGTTATTACTTTGTTGATCTTTCCAGAATGGTCATCTCTCATAGTAAAAGAATCTAAGGGTGCTCCATGAGTCACCTAGTTTGGATAGAATTGTGTGGACACAGAAACATAGCACAAATAACAAAGACAATTCTAACACTAGGAAAATTCCAAAGAGAATATATTTAAAACCTTCTTGCACTAATAAAGGACTTTGGCAAACTCATAGGATACAAAATAAATATGCAAAAGACAGTCACATTCTTATACACCAACAACAAACAGGCAGAGAACCAAATAAAAAGCACAATCCCATTCACAATAGCCACACACAAAAACAAAATACCTCGGCATCTTCCTAACCAGAGAAGTGGAAGACCTTTACAATGAAAACTACAAAACATTGTTCAAAGAAATCCAAAAAGACACAAACAAATGGAAAAATATTCCATGCTCATGGATTGGAAGAATCAACATTGTTAAGATGTCCATCTACTCAAAGCAATCTACAGATTCAATGCAATACCCATTAAGTTACCAACATTATTCTTCTCAGAACTGGAAATGACAATGCAGAAATTCATATGGAAACATAAACGACCACAAATAGCTAAAACATTTCTTAGCAAAAGAAACAAAATGGGAGGTATCATACTTCCAAACTTTAAACTTTACTATAAGGCTACAATAATCAAAGCAGGCTGGTATTGGTGCAAGAACAGGCATATGGACCAGTGGAACAGGATAGAGATTCCAGAAACAAAACCTAAATTTCTCAACCAATTCATCTTTGACAAAATCTCCACCAACAACCACTGGGGAGAGGAGAACCTATTCAGTAAATGGTGTTTGGAAAACTGACTGACCACATGAAAAAGACTGAAACAGAATCCCTACCTATTACCATACACAAAAATCAACTCTAAATGGATCAAAGACCTAAATGTAAAACCTCAAACTAAGAATCTTAGAAAACACAGGAGACACCCTTACATAAAGTGGAGTTGGCAACCAATTCCTGCTTAAAACTTCAGATGTCCATGCCACAAGATATAAAATAGACATGTAGGATCTCATCAAACTGAAAAGCTTCTGTAAAGCAAAAGAAAGCATCAAGAGAGTAGAGAGAGTGGGAAAAAAATGTTTGCCCATTGTATATCTGACAAAGGCCTAAACTCCAGGATCTACAAGGAACTCAAACATGCCAAAGGGGGAAAAAAAACAAATACCCCCGTTAAAAAGTGGACAAAAGACATGAGTAGACACATCTCAAAAGAAGACATATGGCAGCCAATAGACAAATGAAACAGTGCTCTGCCTCACTAATCAAATGCAAATCAAAACCACATTGAGATACCACCTAACCTCAATAAGAATGACCATCATTAATAAAACAAATAACAGAGGTTGGCAAGGATGCGGAGAAAAGTGAATGCTTCCACACTGCTGGTGGGAATGCAAACTAGTTCAACCTCTATGGAAAACATGTGGTGATTTCTAGAAGAACTAGATATTGACCTTCTGTATGACCCAGCAATCCCTCTATGGGCAATATACCTGGAGGAATTTAAATCACTCTACCAAAAAAATACTTGCACACACAGGTTTATTGCACCTTTATTCACAATAGCAAAAACATGGTACCAACCATGCTGCCCATTGAAACTGGACTGGATTAAAGAAATGTGATACATACATACCATGAAATATTTTGCAGCCATAAAGAAGGACAAAAAGATGGATTTCGCAGTAACATGGACAAATTTAGAGTCTATAATACTCAGTGATCTATCACAGAAACAAAAGAGTACCACATGTTCGCACTCATAAACAAACCCTGAATATTTACCATAATACTATAAGAAAGGGATTGGCAGTAGCGGGATACTGCAGAGGCTATGGGGGAAACACAATATCAACAAGGGTACCTGATGGCAAACCAGGTAAAGTGGGGACCAAAGGAAGACCCAAGCTTTACCTGTACGATATCCACATGTATACCTAATCCTGAATTGTACCCTACATCTTTAACCTAAAATAAAATATTTTTTAAAAATTAATAAATAAACCAAAATAAAAATTTTTACCCCCCCCAAAAAAAATCCCAAAGTTACAAGCTCCCTCCCAGGAACTTGGAACAAAGACCAGACAACTTTTTTTAAATTGTTCAACAGTATTTCAATGTCATCCTTGTATTTGCTTCTAATTTCATGCTAGGCCTCCTCAATGAACAAAACAAACAAGAAATCAGATGAATGTAGTCTTGAGAAGACAGCAAAGAGGAAGAGTATAACCAGTGCATTTTTACTTGAAGTAAAATAAGCATTTTTAAAAAGAAAAAAGACAAAGCTCAGCATACAAAGCATCCTGCAGGAATAGGCAGGAAGACTATAGAGGTGAAGAGACTAAAGAGATGATGCATTCAATGTCTCCATTGATTGCCCACGGACTTCTTAGATATATCATTTAGCTGATTTTTGTCCCCAGTTTTCAAATGCCGGTATTCAGATCCAAAGATCTTTACTGCCTTTGAATTAAAAAGTTCAGGAACCACAAAGTCCATGATTTGCATTCTAATGTTATTATTAATAAGAATCACTTATATATGTAAAACCCCAGGTACTAACATTATTGTGGTTACACAGCTGTGCAGTTGGGGCTACAATAACCTAAAAAAAAATCCAGAGTTTGCTGTTGTAGAGGATATTTAAAGGTATTATGCATGCATCTCTAACAGCTCACAATTCAATCCTCCAAAGTCAAATCACCTTAGAAAAAAATCAACGTAATATTCAGTTAATGCTATCAGCTTTTTCTCTCTATCTCAGAAACGTTCACCTGTGTGAGGTCCCTGGAAAAAAATGTCACTCATGTCACAATTAAGTTTAACTGAAATAACAATTGTTAGAAGTCATTCTGAAAAACATGCATAACTGAAGTAATTATAAATAATTTGAAATGTATTTCTAAAGCTCAAACAAGAATATGTGTTGTCAGTTGTCAGCAATTTCCTACCTTTAGCATCATAATGAAGTTCCTGGTACTTGATTGGTGCTGGATTAAATATGTGTTGGATAAATGAAAATTTCCTTATCATAATTCTATACAAGGTGATTTTGTTATCTGACCATCAGGCTTTTTATTACTAATTTGAGCATCATCATACTTTCTTTAGAGGTTTGTTGTGGTAATTAAATCAGACCACCTATGTGAAAATTCTTCACAAATTGTAAACTGTAACAAAAGGAAGATGATCATAGTTCTCAGCTCACAATAGACTTCTGAAAAATGACAGTTGAGAGTTTGAGTGACCTTTTCTGTTTCTTATCCTCATTGCTTCTTCTGAGCTCCCCTTTTTATACTATTACTCCATTTCTCCATCAAACCACACTTTGCAAAAAGCAGTCATAAGAATAGCATTCCAGAGTTCACAACTCACATGCTGACAAAACTATATACAGTACATTTACTTGTTGTTTGTCGGGAAAGTCTTCACCTTAAAGGACAGCCTAAGAAATAGCTGATCATCTATTCTATAATGATCTTAATTACCCAATATAGTAGACAGAGTATTGTGGTTGTTCAGATTGTGGAGTCTAAAATCAAACTTGGCGAGGGTGGTATCTCACATTTGTAATCCCAGTGCTTTTGGAAGCCAGAGCAGGAGAATCACTTGAGGCCAGAAGTTTGAAACAAGCCTAGTCAACATAACTAGACTTCATTGCTACAAATAATAATAATAATAATAATATAATAATAATAATAATAATAATAATAATAATGTTATTCAGGTGTGGTGGCATGTGCCAGTAGTCCTAGCTACACAGGAGGTTGAGGACGGAAGATCACTTGCGCCCAGAGGATGAGACTGTAGTAAGCTATGATCAGCCATTGCACCCTCACTCGCTCCAGAGTGAGGCCCTATCTCTTCCTCCTCCTCCTCGTCTTCTTCTTCTTCTACTTCTTCTTCTTCTTCTCCTTCTCCTCCTCCTCCTCCTCCTCCTCCTCCGTCCTTAGTCTCCTTCTTAGTCTCCTTCTTCTTAGACTCCTTCTTAGTCTTCTTCTTCTTCTTCTTCTTCTTCTTCTTCTTCTTCTTCTTCTTCTTCTTCTTCTTCTCATCCTCCTCCTCCTCCTCCTCCTCCTTTTCCTCCTCCTTCTTCTTTTTCTTCTCTCTCTCCCCATCATCATCACAAAGTCAAACTGTTCTTCCTCTTACTGGCTGTATGATGTTAGGCAATTATTTAACAGTTTGACACACAGTTTTCTTACAGCAAACTTTGAAAGAAAATTCTAGCAACTATATATAGCTGATTAAAAAATAAAATGAGGTATTTCAATAAAATGCTCCAACATAGAGGTAACTGGCATAAATCACTAAAAATAGTTTGTAATAACAGAAGTGATAAATGTGACATTTATATCTGTGTTGTATTCTTACTTAGACTTTGATCTCTTTGAGGAGGAGAGTGTTGAATAATGCCATCCAAAGGAGGTTTGTTATTGTTTGTTTTGCTTTGCCAAGGTAACGTGTATTCTGTTGATCAAAGAAAAATGTGGATAGCAAAATTGTAGTACTATATACCAATAATCTAAAATGATTTTAATTAAAATAATATATAGTAAGTTATTTAATAATGTATAATCATGCTAATGGGAAAATGATGTGAGTTATTTGCTTTTTATATATTTCTGAAAATTTTAAAGCCCCAAGATGGAATCATATTACTTTTATTATTTGAAAGAGATTCATATATCTCTTGTAAAGATTTCATTCTCCAAGAAAAATCTCGTGGGATATTTTATGATTTTAATTATAAAGACAACAAATAAGATATTTTGAGACAATATAAAACACATATTGAAGAAGGGAAAATGTTTAATTGAATAAACTCTTCCTGCATGTTTTTAATCATGTATTCCTTTCATCATGACTGTCAACAAAGACTATTAGAACAGGACAAAAAAAAACAATATAACTTGTTCAAAATCAAAATATCCAATGCAGAGTATAAAACGTAAATTGTGGCTATGTGTGGGAGAACTTCTGAGACTGTCTCCAGGTAGCTTATTATGTCGCCATCTATTTAGAACCCCAAGCTAATGATGCGTACCACTTTAATGAGTGAATGAAAACCTATATAAAATAAATGACCCATCAAATTGGAAAAAAAAAGATACATTAACAGGTATTAATATATCTTTAGTTTTGGATGAAGCTAGTCCTCTATATATTCTTACAATTTCTTGGAAGTCCCCACAGGGAGTCAATTCTCATCCATCACTCATCTTAGCCTCTATATAGTGATAATCCATCATTGTGAGAGTAACCATTTGAAAAGACTGTCATAACCTTTTCTGAAGCCTTCTTTACCGTCTATTTAAATGATAAAATTTGATTTTGCTGATGACTGTATTGAAAAGAATTAAGGAGAAATAAATTTAAATTTGCTAAATGGTTAGTTTAAAAATTTGCTATATATTGTCAGCTGAATTGAAATGAGTTAAACAGAATAATATATTTTGTCATGTGTACCTCTAAATTATAAATCTCATATCATTTCTGCAAAATCAATATAATTATCCCCATTTAAACTTAAGAACATTGGGACTCTAAAAAGATTGCCAGATTGGCCAAGGTCATACAGAAATAAATAGTTGATCTAGTATTCCAATTTGAATCCATGGCTGTCAGACTCCTAATATTTATCTATTTCCATTATACAACTACCAATGAGCAAATCATTAATCATATCTTATATTGTAAAAATAACTTGGCTGATTCTGAGACAAGCTCAGTGCTAAGGATTTTACACACATTTTCTCATCACTCATTTTCTCATTGCTACCTTTATGGTAGGCTATAGAGCATAATATATCCTTAAGAGAGATGAGGAAGATAATGTCTCTGATTACTCTAACATTCTTGATTATCTGAATAATGAAAAGATGGATAAATGAACGAATAGGTGATATAGTTAAAGCCATTAAGTTTAAGAAGTAACTGAAGTAACCATAAGCTCCATGTAGACTGGGACACAAATGTAACCTTCTAAATTGTTTTATAGTGTGTGTAATTATCATATAGTGTTAGTACTTAGCTAAGTGATTCTGGCATCCCAGAATAGGGACCCCCCCCCAAAAAAAAGTTAGGCCATATTTTAGTGGAACTATTATGTTGACAAATAAGTTTACTGACTAACTATATATTTGGCAAAATAATACATTTAAACCATAATTCTAGCACTACCCTAACTTTAATGAACTTTTCAACATTCACGGGCCACTTCTTTTCCTTGTCATGCAGTTTCTACATCAGCCATTCATCTCCAGTTCAAGCATTCATCTCCAGTTCAAGTAACATTTCAAACTCTCATCTTCCACACTTCACAAATGCTCTTCTGTCTACTTGTAATATTCTTTCTCTTCCTTTTAATTGCTATTGATTTATTTGGAAACATATTCTTGTTTGCATTATTTACTTATGATCTGTGTTTTCCTAGCATCTGGTATAGTTCTTACCCATAATGATCTTCATTTAATTGTGTATATTTCTCTCTACTATATAAACCAGTTGAGGGCAGAGGTCATAACTAGTTGACCATTCTATGCTGAATCATTTCAAATATTAAAAACTTATTAAATTATATTAAATATCTTGTCATCTGCACAAAAATACAATATAGTACTAGTGCTAGATATATTAAAACTCTCTATATAATTTCTGCCCAATATCTCAGTGCGTTTTGTAGAGTAAAAATAAGACATATTTTCAATATGATATATTACCATATTCTCCCCTAGAAACTCCAGAAAAGAATGCAGCCCTGTCATTACCTTGATTTTAACTAGTGTGATCCATGTCAAACTTCTGACATACAGAGCTTTAAGATGATAAATTTGTTTTGCTTATGCAGATAAGTACATAGTAATTTGTTATGGCAGCAATAGAAAAATACTGCACTCTCACAATTTTTATTATATATTTTTTGTTGTTGTTTATCTCATTACCAGACTGCTAGCTCCTTGAAAGCAAATGAGACAAACATGCCTCGTTTATTTCGTAACCATCAGTAAGTGTTAATGTTTGATTATAAAATAAAACTTCGGTGTTGTCTGATTGTGTTGAGATTTAATGTTTAAATCTGAGCTGAAATGCTCTGCCATTCAGTGTATGAAAATAACACTGGCGGTTGGGAGTCCATTATCTCCTCAATAACGTCAGTGTTTGGGAATTCACTATCTACTCAGAAACTCCTAATTTAGTCTTTGGCAGTTCTGACTTTGCATGTCAAGGAGAAATCATAGATCAATAGAAGGACAGATTTCTAATTTCGGTCATTGATAAATGCCTAGTTTTGGTATTTAGGGCAAGATAAATTACTTAATTGCTTTCCTCATATGGGAACTGCTGATATTTTCCTTCATGAGTCCTGACTTCAGTCTCAGTATAATCTGTTGGTCAATGGTTTCTTATGTGTCATAGGTTCAAAACACTTTCCCTTCTGCTAAAGGTCCTTTATTTTCCATTTTGGTACTCTTATAAGTCTGACAGTCTTTGGTTACTCCTGTTGAATCCTGTTGAAAAGCCCCTTAGAAAAAAAAGATTATTCAAAAGCAGATTTTATTTTATTTGACCGCAGGAAGTAACATAACATAAATTTTGAAAAATATGAGGGGAAATTTTTTTTAGCAGCATCATAGTGATCTTATTAAGAGTTCAACTGCAGGTACCCTGTGCTAGATGCAAGAAAGCCAGTCAGTTGATTGACTGCAGTGAGTCAGATACTAGTTATTGTGTTGTGGACAAGGATGATAGCAACAAAGAAAGAGATAAGTGGTAAAAATGTGAATATAACCAGCAGAAAGTGCTGATGGATTAGTTTTTTTGTGTGAATGATAGAAAGATATTGAGAAAGTTTCCAAGTTCTAAGAGGTCAAACAAGTTTACATTTGCAGATGTGGAGTGAGATGAAGCAGGATCACATCTGGATTTTTTTAAAATTCCAAAGTAAGTTTTAAAATATATTCTTTTTGAAATGACCTATTAAAAAGCCCAAGTGAAGAAAGAAGTTGGCTACATAAACCAAAGAAAAGTCCAAACTGGAGATAGTAAATTGTAAGTAGTTAGAGAACAGCAATTTTTTCAAGTCATGATAATTGGTGGGGTTACATAAAGAGTTGTTATAAGTGGAAAAGAGTACCAATGTCTCAGTCATTCACACTATAATGTTTAGAGATTTAGGAAATGAAGAGAAACCAGAAAAGGATACCAAAAAAAGCAACTAATCAGAAGGACAGTCATGAGAGAGTTTTGTACTGGAAGTCAACTGGGAAAAAAAAATGGGGGAAAAAGGCATGATTGATTGTCAATGATAGGTCAAGTAAAAAATAAATTCATAATTGGATTGCCATTATGTAGTTTCTTGTAAAAGGTTTCTCAGTGGAATTCTGAAAGTGAATGCCTGATTGAAGTGCGTTTAAAAGATAATGGCAAGAGACAAGTTAAAGAAAACAACAAAAGCTGAGAATTTTTTAATGGTTTTAAATTTAAAGATAGCAAATAGTATGATAGTTGAAGGGATATAAAGTATTAGGAGATATTATTTTTCCTTCTAAGTTAAAGAAATTCTGACTCATTTTTTATGCCAGTTAAGTATTATCCAATAAAGGGGATAAAAGGGAGAAGGATTGATGACAGAGAGAGAGAGAGAGAAGACAACTGCTGGAATAAAGTATGTATGCATTTTGTGATAATGAAGGGAGGTGTGAATTTGTATATAAGTAAATAAGTTGGCCTCAAGACAAGGAAGAAAAAAGCAGGGAATACTGATAAAAATACAGAGAATTAGCAGGTGAGGAATTACCAGTTTGTGGAAGTTCTCTTCAAGATGCTTAAATTGTCTTAGTGAAATAGGAATCCATGTTACAACTTGAGAGCGAGTATTAAAGACTAAACAAAAGGCAGATGACATGTAATAGTTATCTGGGACAGTGAGAGAATGAATCAGTTAGGGGAAAGATTTCTAGGCAGTGCACTGGAGATTGGGACCAGGGATTTACAGAGTTACCTGTCAGCATGATTTCTGGCACCTTTTGAGTCATCTTCAACTGTGAATTTGCAGGTGTAAAGTTGATGAAGTTTTGAGTTTAACGAGGGCTGCAATTATATCAAAAGGAGGCACTGAAGGAAAATGCAACCAGGCAATATCAGGTGGTTTGATTGAGCTGCGTCAAAACCGCCTGACAAATGGCCTGAATCACTGCTTGCCACAACCCTATTCTTGTTTCTGTCTCATAACAGTGTCATCACTGCTGGCTCTTTCTCAGTTGCCTAATCTGTATTGTTTTGGTGACTGACATTTATAGACGCAATAGGAAAGTTAAGAATCATGCTCAGGAAGGATTACTGAATTCTTAGACCCCCATTTGCTTTCTTCTGTAAACTAATACATATTGAAAGGACCGAGAGTCGAAAGCCATTTTTCACATTGTTCTTAAACCCTGACACAATGATGAGAAAGTAGAAGGTATGCTTTTGGAGAAATGCACACTTTAGGTAAAATTAACTTTACCGACTTTGTCTTTTCAGAAACAGACTTCCTGGTGCCAGGTATCAGAGGTATCTCATAGTGGCAATCAAGCTTGCCTAGAATAAAGGGAATTTACAAGGCCTAAGACATCATGCATTGGGCAAGGGTTGTAAAAGTCATGAAACTTGTAAGTACAAAAGTTATCACTGCTCAGAGGGAGAGCAGGTGGGGATTCAATCTTCCAGTAAATTGGGCACTATTTACAGGGAAGCCAAGGATCCCCCTGAAGCTACCCTCTGGGAATGCCTAGGAGATAAGGGGAGGTGCACCCTCCATTAGCTCTAAGGAATGTCATTTGGGAAGGTGTAGAATTAGAATCCTTGTCATGTCCTTCTCTAGGGGTTATGATAATATGGACAGACATTAATGGGTCTCTGTGTCACAGGATGTCCAAGACATCCACAGATGGTCGATAAGGAAGTCATGGCAGTCATGTGCAACATTTCCAAGAAAAGGATTTAAGCCAGGGCTTTGGGGGGCTACAACGCCACACTCACCTAAAGTGTAGGCCCACTCCC
>CAUYQG010238751.1:0-18379 GCA_963574415.1 Tarsius wallacei | reverse complement strand
GGGTCCCCGGGGCGGCGGCGGCGCTCCTCGGGTGGGCTGCGTCCGTGGCGCTGGCAGGCCCTGGGTCGCCTCGGCGGCAGCGCCTCGGGCCGCCAGCGGCAGCCCCGTGCTGCCGGCAGGGGCGGCGGCCGCTTTTACCTCAGGCCTGCTGTAATGCCTCTGCGGTGTCCGTGGACAAGTTCCGTGTGGGGAGCAGGCCCCCTGGGAGAGATCTGGAGTCTTTCTGTGTCCTCTTCTGCCGAGGTCTCACAGACTACGCTGCCCGGTCGCCATCTTGGATCACTCCCCGGTGGAGTTGCTTTTACTTCTGTTTGCTTGATCTCCTATTCTTCCTTATGTGAATTCTCTAGCTTTGTTTTCTTCTGAAGCTGGGTTGTGGGTTGGAGGCTGTACTTTTTTTTTTACAGTTTTAGATTTAATTGAGGAGGTAGCTGTGATTAAAAATCTATCTGCAGATCCCAGTATCCACTGACAGGTGAATGGATACCTTGGAATCCACTTCCCACTGCCTTGCAATCTGTCCATGCAGTGGGGGAATAGGCTTACTCCCTGAAAGCAAAATGGAGTAAGAAAAAGGAAAAGAATGGAACAGGGGAGGGGAGGAAGAGGAAGGTGGAGAGTGAAAAGAGTAAGAGGGAAAACAGACAAACGTACAGACTAACAAATGAAAAGACAAATGTACCGACTAACAATTGAAAAGACACAAAGACAAAAAAAATCTAAAAAATAAAACACACACAATCATACAGACACACAAACCAATCAGTCTCCTTATTGATACTATTTCCCTACAGAAACATGAATTCTAAAGAAAAAAAAAATCAGTAAACTAACAGACACAAAGCAAGTATGCAAACATTATCAATAACAGTAAGAAGAGAGAGAAAAGAAGGAAAAAAGAAAGATATGTAAAACAAACAAAGAATGAAAATTAAAAAAATAAAAACAAAGAAACCAAGCACGCTCTTAGGTCATTCCTATAAGTCCAATGTCCTTTCAGCTCTGATCTCTTGCTTTTATTGCAGGCTGGTAGGGCTGTTCACAGCTAGGATCTGATGCTCCAGGCCTGCTGCAGGGGGAGGTTGGATCAGATCTGAGCTCAGTCAACTTACTGTCTGAGAAGTCTGCCACTCAGATCTGACCTGTGCCTGATCTAGCATGGGGGAGGGGATTCTGACTCTCCCAGATTAAAACTTACGTCCCAAACTGAAGGCTGGCAGAGCTGGGTGGGTCGGATGCAGGTCTCTGCCTGGTCTCAGGCCTCCAGCTGCTCTCTGGACCTGCCGATGGGGCCAAGCTGGGGGAGGTGGAGTGTGAGACAGCAGGGAGCTGCAGAATGGCATGGCCTGGGCGGCTCAGGTAGGATGGGGCAGTGCCGCAGGCATGGGGACCCAGAGCTTCATAGGGGGCTGGGAGCTGAGGATCACCCTGGACAGGGGAAGGGAGTGGCTGCAGGAGGGAGTGGTGGCAGTGGTGGCCTCGTCAGCAGTGCAGTGCAGTGCATGGGAGGAGCTCCACAAGCCGGGAGCTGAAGGTTGACCCAGGCAGGAGGAGGGGGCGACTGCAGGGGGGAGTTCGGCAGTGGCAGCTTCTGTGTCAGCCATGTGATGCGTGGAACTGGAATTGAGGGCCTCCAGCCTTCAGGCCAATGAGGCTGGCAGCAGCGGCGGCTGCAGGGAGGACAGAGCAGTGTGTGGGGCCGTTTTCTGCCAGCCCGCAGGCCTCCGTGGCTGGCTGAAGAGCCGGCTGGCTGCTGCAGGAGCAGAAGCCACGGTGGGTGGGGAGAGAGCAAAAGTCCCTATGGATACTCACTTTCGTAGAGAATCTCACGGACCAACCTGCCCCCTCACCATCTTGCTGGAAGTCCACCAATGTATGAATCTTGATGAGAAATAAATGGAGAAGCTGCTATGCAAGTTGAAAAAGGTTATTTCTGAATATTCTAGATTCCATTGTTGATAGTACTTGAACAAGTCAGGTACTCCAATTCAGTCAAATGTATTTGTTCTGGATTTTGACTTTGAATTTATTAACAAAATGTACTAGGAAGCAATAGAAAAAATTGTGGAGGTAATAGTGCTGAAAACATACTAATCTAATTATAACCCATAATAGTAATATGCAGTGTACAACCCAAGCTCTGTTTTGAGCACACATCAATTCATCTGACAGTTGCTGCCAAAGGAATCTTCAGTGGAGTAGATCTGTGAGATTAAGTTGTCTGTGGTCATGGTTGCACATTTGGGAAACCTGATTCTTTATCGCTAGTGGTGATTTTGTGAGTTATCTATAGATAATTCAATACATTCTTTTTGTTTTAAATCATATATTGTTAATATCTAATATTTCAAAGGAGAACCATTGACTAATGTAATGTAGTATTATAAATTCAAGCTTATTATCAAAAGCAGTGAATCCAAGAGGAACTTTAATCAATCATGTACAAATAGAAAAGAAAAAGGAGTTTGACAACATGAGATCAAAGAGCACAGGTTACTAGGAGTATGATAGAATTGGGAAAACAGGCATTTAAAATAAGATAACCAAGTCTTTAAGCTAATAGTTATAATACAGAACACATTTGGATTATTAGAATGAGTTTCAGAGGACATGGCCAAAGTAGACTACAAATAAAGAACATTTGAATTGAGTTGATGAAATAGGACTTGGGCTGTTGATTTTTAAAAAATTTATATGAACGTCAGAATCGCATTATATTTATAATTATAGGAAAATTTACCTTTGCTGAATGTGAAATTATAACTTAGAGGTCGGTAAAAGTCAATGACAAAAAGGAGTGGAAGTGACTTAGTGATGTTCTTATTATAAACTGAATGTCTGTGACCACCACCCACTCATATGTCAACACTTAATCCCCAAAATGATGGACTTAGAAACTGAAGACTTATGGAGGTGATTAGGCCATGAGAGTTGAACCCCATGAATGTGATTACTGCCTTATAAGGCACTGAAAAGACCCTTCCACCAAGTGAGGATATACTGAAAAGAAAACATCTATGAGAAAACAAGCCCACACCAAACACTGAATCTTCCAGCCATAGGATCTTGGACTTTCCAGCCCCCACAACTGAGAAAAATTGATTTTTGCTGTTTATAAAGCACCTAGTTTATACTATTCTTGTTATAACAGTCGAACAAACTAAAAAAAAAAAAACTGGTAGAAATGGGGTGCTACTATAACAAACAACTAATGTGAAAGAAGCTTTGGAATTGGTTATGTAATAGGTAGAACTGGGGCAGTTTTAAGGAACATTCTAGAAAAATCCTGTATTGCTATGAATGAACTGTTAAGGGTGATTCTGATGATGGACCAGAACAAATAGAGGAGAGCTTCAGAGACAGCTTCAATCTTCTTAGAAAATGCCTATGTGGTTGGCAACAAGATGCTAGTAATATGAATGGTAAAGGCTATTTTGATGAGATATCAGACAGAAATGAGGAATATATCATTGGAAACTGGAATAAAGATGATGTTTATTATAAAGGGGCAAAGGACTTGAACTGAATTATGTTCCTATATTAGTGTTTTCTGGAAAGTAAAACTTGTGAGTGATGAAATGAGATATTCAGCTGGAGCTATATCTAAGCAAAGTGCTGTAGGAGTGTATTTTTTTTTGACTGCTTATAGTACAATGTGAGAAGAGAGAATGATTTAAAGATAAAATTGTTGATCAAGAAAAAGCACATCTTACAATTCTTGAAAAGTCTCAGCACAGCAATATCAAAAGCAATGAGAAAGCCTGTTCAGGAGAAAATTCCAACAGTATGGACAAAAGACCATTTAATAAGGTGTCTAGTCAACTATCACAATAGAAGGCAAGATCTATTGTCAAAGACAGTAGAAGAATGACCCTGACAGCAATTCGGAAACCGTCCAAGGCTACAGCTGGCATCACAGGTCCAGAGTGAGAGACCCAGGGAATGCATAACCACTACAGAGGGCCCCCATTAGAACAATGTCAGGTGGAACCAAGGGTCTTCTAGATTGGGAGATCTACTGGCATGCTATTCCAGCCAGAAGGAGTTGTGGGGGCATGACCCAGACACATAGCCACTACAAAGGTGGACCAGGCCCAGAGTGGCCCAGAGTAGAGCCATCCAAAACTATGGGGTTGAGCGCCCCACCTCATGGATCTGAAAGGCACAACCACAGCACTAGCTGGTCTAGAAGAACACAGCATTTAATCAAAGAAGACTATTCTTGAGTCTTGTAATGTTGTTTGCCCTGTTGGATTTTATACTTGCATATGACCTACTAACCCTTTCTTTTTTTTTCCATTTTCTACCTTTTAGAATGGGGATGTTCATCCTATGACTGTCCCACCACTGAATTTTGGGAGCATATAACATGTTTGATTTCACAGTTCAAAAGTACTTTGCCTTCAAGTAAATTATACTTTACACATATCTGATTTAGATGATATTTAGAGGAGGCTTTGGACTTCATATTTTTTGAGTTGTTGCTGGAATAAGTTAAAACTTTTGGCATTATTGAAACAAAATAAATGTATTTTGCATGTGAGAAGGATACACACACACACACACAAACACACACACATTTTTTTTGGAGGGGGGAAGAGGGGTTGGAGCAATGCCATGGATGGAATATTTATGTTTCCTAAAAAATTTCATATATTGAAATTTAATCCCCAGTATGATGGTATTAGGATCTGGGGTCTTGAGGACATTATTAGGTCATGAGAGTGGACCCCTCATAAATGAGTGCCTTATAAGGGGCTTATGAGTTCTCCCTTTCCATCATGTGAGAACACAGTGCAAAGATGCTGTATATGGGGAAGTGGGTCCACATCAGTCACTGAATGTGTTGCCACCTGGATCTTGGACTTTCCAGTCACCATAACTCTGATATATTAATTATGTTCTTTATAATCAACTCTGTGGTATTTTATAGCCCCCCAAATGCAGTAAGACAATACTATAAGATTAAAGAGTGAAGGGGTGTGCAAATGGATAGAATAATACTCACCTAAAAAGTAGAGAGAATAAGAACAAAGTCTGGAATATGCCAGTCCTTTGTGGCACATGGAGGTCTATGGTTAGAAATTTATTCTCCATAGAGAGGGCTATTAAGTATTATTCTTTATATAAAGTGTGATTTCAGTTAAGATGGGGAGGTACGAGGTTAAAATAAAGGGAGTTTGTTGATAAAAGGGAGAATTTTGACAGACAACACTAGAAAAATTTAGAGTGTTATTCATGAGTCATTAAATAATTCATGTGTTCAATAAATAATACTGTTTCTCCTGGGTAGCGAGAACCAGGAAAAACGCTGAAAATATAAGGTGACTAAATTATTGTCTCTACCTTCCAGGGATTTTATAATCTAGAGAAAAAGGCAAAGACATAAGGAACTAATTAACATACTGCATGATAAATGCCTCAGTAGGCATATTTAATGAGAGTTGTAGGGGGACATATGCTAACTAACCAAGCTTTGAGTTAGGAAAAATGAGAACGAGAACAGTTGGAAAGGAAGCCAGACATTTGCCCAGAAGAAAGTGACCTATAAATTTGATCTGGGAACACAAGATAGGGAATTGTCCAGAGAGTAGGAAGTATGAATGATATTGGTTAAAACAAGTTCTAAATAGAAGAACTGGCACCTGCATCCAACATGTCATATTGTACAAAGTCTAAGAAGACCATGAGTGTGAGGGTGGTGCGTTAACATGAGCAGAACAGGAAGTGAACATCATAAGAAGCAATCCTAGAGAGGTATATGGAAGCCAGATCTTGAAAGGAGATAAAAGATTTGTATTTATTTTGAATACTATATAAAGCAAGTAATCACGTCTGTATTTTGAGCAATGTTGATGGGAAGAAAATTAAAAAAAAAAAACAGGGCTGAAGGGAGAGACTAGTGTTGGAAGATGATTAGGACTTGCCGCAGATCCCCTTCCTCTCTGTCCTCATTCAAAGCTGTCACCCAGTTCACTCCCAGAGCAGGATTAGTGTTCCTACATGTTGAATGTGATGCCTTCAGAACATGGAGGCCTACCAGTTACTCTGATTCTTATTGTGTGACAGGGGTTTCAAGATACAGTCATCTGTCTTTTATTTTGGAGGGAATATTCTGGCCTGACCCTATACATTATATTCCTAAACATTTCACTGATATATCAGTTCCCTGAATTTTCATAAGGCTTATCTTCCATCATCTAGGGCAGCTGTCCCCAACCCTTTGGGAATCAGGGACTGGCTTTGTGGAAGACAATTTTTCCATGGACGGGGGGATTGAAGGGGAAGTGGTCATCAGACATTAGATTCTTGTGAGAAGCAGGCAACTTAGATCCTTTGCATGTGCAGTTCACAGTAAGGTTTGTGTTTATATGAAAATCTAATGTCACTGCTGATCTGACAGAAGGCAGATATTCTCTACCCCACTGCTCACCTCTTGCTGAGTGGCCTAGTTACTAACAGGCCACAGACCGGACCAGCAAGTGGCCCAGGGGTTTGGAACCCCTGGTCTAGAGAACATCCAGTGTCCCAAACACTCTTGTACATCTTGTTCAATCAGCATGAAATTGTGAATGTAGATAATCAGTGCAATGTGGGGTGCCAGGTGTTACAGAACTCTTCAAACTATGTTTTGACATAGGGCAAGATTTCAGATATTAACTACCACCTAATTTGCCCACTCTTCTCTCTCTTTTTTTTCATTGTGGTAAAATACATGTAACATAAAATTTATTATCATAACCATTTTTAAGTTCACTCTCAGTAGTAAGTACAATCATATTGTTGGACATCATCATCACTATCTCTCTCTAGAACTCTTTCTATGTTGTAAAACAAAACCTCCACATCCACCAAATAATGAAGAATGGTAACCACCATTCTACTTTCTGTATCTAAAAACTTGAACAACACTTTAGGTCAAATGAACCTAACAGACTTATATAGAACATTCCATCCAACAAAAACAAAATAGACATGTTTCTCAAGTGCACACAAAACATTCTCCAGAATAGATTCTATGTTAGGTCACAAGGAAAGTCTTAATACATTTAAAAAGATTAAAATTATATCAAATATTTTTTTCTGACCTCATTAGTACAAAACTGGAAATCAGTAACATAAAGAAATTTAGAGAATTCACAAATATGTGAAAATTAAACAGCATGATCCTAAACTACCAATGAATACATAAAGAAAATAAGAGGCACTGAGACAAACAAAAATGAAAGCACAATACACTAAAACTTAATATTAATAGGCTACAAAGTTCCAAAATAGTTACATCAGACTGTTCATACAACCAGACAGATTCCTATTGCTTCCTATGCCTCCGTCTTCCCAGAATCCCATCTCTTTTTCTTATTTTTCACTGAAGAACATTATGCTCTGTCAACCAACTCCACAACTTACTGTGGACTAAGCCCTTTTGATTGTGCATTTGGTTATGATAATTATGACCTCCTGGTTTCTTTTCTTTTCTTTTTTTTTTTTTGAGTTGGAGTCTCACTCTGTCACCCAGACTGGAGTGCAATGGCTGCTCCCAGCCACCGCAGCCTCGACCTGCTGGGCTCTGGCGATCCTTCCGCCTCAGCCTTCCAAGTAGCTGGAACTACAGGCGCGCGCTACCACGCCCGGCTAATTTTTGGTTTATTGTAGAGATGAGGTCTCGTCAAGTTGGCCAGGCGGGTCTCGAACCCGCGGGTGCAGGCAATCCACTCACCTCAGCCTACCAAAGCGCGGGATTACAGGCTGAGCCACCGAGCTGACTACCTCCTGGTTTCTGATGGCTAAGAATTACCACTTGGTCCTTATTAATTTGCAGCCCTATCAATCCTATCACTATTAAGGAACTCAGCTCTCTTTTATTGCCTTGATTACTATCAACTTTGGCCTGCTGAGAGAAATGACCAGTCTTCCTAGTAATGCCATCATCCATTTTACCAGCACAATTCTGGTGGACTTTATGCATGGTATGTCTTCTAAGCCCTCCTATGGAACATACACTTTGTTGTACCACAGCTCACTATCAAGTCAGACTAACATTCACTGCTTTGAGAGAGAGCAGATACAGCTACTACTCCCAAAGATGTTAGTTAAATGTTGTGATTATTTTGAAAATTCATAACAGGTTATAGATTGAAATCAAAGCAATATAATTTTCATAGCATAGCATCATGAAAGAGAAGATTCAATTCAGAATTCAAAACTTAGCCCAGTATATTCAGATCAAAGCTTGAGGATGCAGACACATAAACCTTATATTATACTACATAAAATAAAATAAAGAATATAATGACTTTTTTTTTTCAGTTCTATGGGGACACAGCTAGAACCTATTCTGTGATTTAACATGACAAGGAAAGGAGAGCAAACATAAGTCCCTACTTCCTCTCCTTCTTTTAAAAAAACAAACCGAAGAGAATTAATAATAATTTTAAAAAACCTTTAGATAATTCTGGAAGTGAGGTAGTAGGGGGCATTTATTTCCCATTATTGATCGAGTTTCTGGCAGAAGGTAATTTCCGGTTGACCACACTAAATAGGGCTACCACAAAAGTACAATATTTAGAAAGAGAGAATCAGATGCCAAACTCATTCCATGCCTCCAGACGTGGCTTGGCTTCTATAGAGCAGAAAGGAGATATGCAAAGATCACACATGCCCAAATAAAGTAAAAGACTGCTCAGAACTGACAATGAGATGCTTGCCAGGAAGTTGTAGTAGCAAAAGGCAAGAAAGCACTAGATTTGAGAATGTTAAATAGATGGGCAAAGTGGGACTGATTAATGACAAATCGGTGACTAAGAGACCAGCAATGGCAACAATAGCTGGGATTAGAAGCTAAGTCAACAAGGTTAGAACATGTAACTCTCCAGATTTATCACAATGGATTATTTATGATCAAAGAAGAGAGACACTAATCACTGTCTCCTAGGTACCATCCGTGGTTTGCATCTGCTAAAATAACACAAGGAGAACAATGGATTGGATAGCTCTGAATTTAACTAAGCCCTCAAACATTTTCCAAATGTTAGTCTAATAGTTGAAATGACTGGCTTGAATTGGCAAGGTCAAATTTTTGTCATTAGACATGGAACTGATTTGTTAAGTAAAATTCTATAAAATTTAATGTTTGCATTATTATACAGTCTATTGCTTCACGTGTTTAGCAAAGTAGTGTTTAGGAAATAGAAACAGTCTATTGACATTAAATTCTGCCAATACTATTGATAGAAAATAAATTAGCTTTTCAGAGGCGCATTTATTAACATACCTAAGAAACCCATTTAAAATTATATTTTTATTGAAATATGCATAGCATATAAATAAAACATTATGCAGTTGACTAATTGACTAGCATAGAGTACCTTTTGAAAGAACAGTACTCCTGGTAAAACTAGAAAAGCAAAAAGGAGGAAAAAGAGGATGGGAGGGAAGGAGGGAGAGAGAAAGAAAGAGAAGGAAGCAAGGAAAGAAGGAAGGAAGGAAGAAAGAAAGATAGGCAGGCTGGCTCTTGTTTTGAAGGCACCAGAGATTTACTGAGGCAACCCAGACTTGAAAAGCCTAGAGCAAAGGAAATAGCAATTTGAATGAAAATTGTGTGCATAGATTTTCCTCAAGAACTATGCTTAATTTGAGGTAAGGCATATGACTAGAAACTCAGAATATTACATCTAAAATACAGAGAAGTCAACAAGATTTAGAGAAAGATCATAGTGCTAAAGTAAAAAATTGGATTTTAGACATTTCTAGGTAACAAGACTAGAAGGAACAAGATCTAGAGAGAAGAGAGGAACATTTCTCAGCAGGTTTTTCCCTTCAAAACATGAGCTGATTTCTTAATATGCTCAGAGCTAGACATTAAGAACCTAAACAGAAAGCCAATAAAGAGCAGACCAGAACTTTCTTGTAGTCTCACATTGCTGAGAAGATGAAAATTGTAGTTAAGGACTTGCCAAAGAGAAGGGTCTCTACTATGATAAATTTCCACTTGGGATTTATCAAGACTTAATCTTAAGAATATCAAGACATGGTAAAGGTCTGAGATTTCATCTGACAAATTAGTCTGGTCATGGTTTCACAGATGCTGGCAGAACACATAAGACTCCTGAGTTAGGGATGAAAAAAATGTTATCACTAATAGCACAGCAGGCTTTGCATTAGCTTTGGTTCTTGTTGACCTCAAGTCACATAGGGGCAATGTAAAATCAGGTCTAGGGAATGCTGCAAACACAATGAGTTTGTGTCACAAGTGAGAAATCTTGAGCTTAGAATCCTGCCAGTCTTATACAGGGCCTGATAGAAAACTTCTAACATTAGATCTTGGGGAAAATACTATCAAAATTATCCTGAAAAGAAAAAAAGAAGACATTTCTTGATGTTTACCTCAAAGAGAAACATTAACTCCTAAGGCTGTTTCTACACAAACAACCTTGAAAAGATAGTTTGGAAAAAAGTTGTCATGAGACATGCAAAATTTTCATGGAGTGAAACAGAAGTAGACCAAGTTTGGTCAGTCTGTTTGAACATGTGATGAACATCCAACTCAGACCACCTATCAAAAAATAAGATTAAGATTAACTTTCATTGGAGAAATACAGCATCATTGGATAACATGCAAATTTTTATACAAAATATCTGGCAGTCAAGATTACCAGGCATAAAAAACAAAAGAAAACAAACAAACAAACAAAAAAAAAATGAGCGAGAAAAAGAATAATAAATACAAATTTAAAAATTACCCAGATCTTATATTTAAAGTAAATATTTGCACAGTGTGAACATTTCACTTACTTTCAGTTTACTTTAATATTCTAAAGTTATTTTTAATTTATGAAAGTCAATGAGAAATCACAGTAACTTGTCGTTGGCAATTTTTGTTCTTTGGGTAAATAGTTATGTTTAGTTTTGTAAGTGTACTGTTGTATTTATTTAAAACTAAATAATTGTTTAAGGTATGAATGAAGTATTTTATATATAGTATATATATGGTTCACACATTTTGGGAAATTCTTTGCTGGTCAGACAATATCAGCACTTAAGTTCAATATATACACTGAATGTACACCAAATAGAAAAAAAAACTTAAATAAATTTAAACACTGAAAGCTATTATAAAAAAAATGCCAAGTGCAAGGAACTACATTTACTCTTTTGAAAGAAGAAAAAAGGGAAAAACTTGTACCTTCTGGAAGTTTGTATTATCTTATAAAAAAAGTTCATAAAACATGTAAATAACAAAACATGATGAATATTGTAAAATACCAACAGAACAAAGATCAAATGTATATATCTATGATTGAAAGGCATACTTTACAATGACATGAGTTCAAATGTTTATTATGACTTAAGCATAAAGCGATAAAATTCACTAATAAAAAATTAAAAGTTAGATTGAGTTAAAAAGCTCGTGTTCTTTCTGTATGGGTTGCCTGTAGGTCAAAATCAAACTTCCCATCCCCCTCAGAGTTTTAGATACTTTTAGAAACTAAGCTTTTCCTGTAACCACCATGTTCCCAGTCCTAGTTCATGATCTCTCCAGTGCCACAATCCGGGCTCACATATTGCCAAGATACAAGAAGGAACCGTCATTATCTCTTTACCAAAGTTATATATAAATTACAATTATGATTTTTAACTGAAAGAAATACAAATACGGGACACTAATAATTAAGTAAAACATAGCTAAAATTGTTCATTTCTATTTGGGGAATTTAAAAAAGCATACCAACAATGGAACAATTTATATACAGAATCAATTTAGCTATATTTAAAGTGTTTACATTCCCTTCTAAAAAACAAACAAAAACATCCAATTGATGGTGGATATTTATACATATACAGGGGGTGCCAAAAATGTATACACATTTTAAGAGATGCTACCTATGTATTACTTTTCAAAGTTTAATTAAATTACAATAGCAACGTGTAGTATGATGTTCACTCAAGCATGCTTCTGTGATTTTCTTTGACTGTCCTGTCTGTTGCATGATGACACTAGCATTCATTTGTTTAATGCCATCTTTTGAGCAAATGTCTTATATACTGTATATATTATCCACTATATATATATAGTGTATCCTAAAACTAATATGCATGTTTTAACTCTCAAAATTCAACAATTAATTGATTAGATCCTGTGTCTTTTGGATCATATGAACAAAACATGGTCATCAACAACTGGTAGAAGTGTTAGTTGTGAAGAAGTTTAACAAGATATAATAGAACACTAATTATTTAAAATAAATTTTTTTAAAATTACATATATTTCATTTTTAGAAAAATTAGCCCAAGTAAATAATCAAGTATGTAGGTACTATTGTCATCCTAAGTATGAATTTATTATTTAAGATTTTTTAAATTGTAATTAATAATAACTGATTCAAGTTTGTTTAAGCAGAAAAGAACAAAACATTATATTGAAAAAAAAAAAACCCTTAAAATCAAATGATCTGAATGATGTCAGGTCTCTGAAAATGAACAGAACCAGGGACTAGTGTCAGAACATTACAAAAGAATAGATAATTTTGTTTTTAAATGTCATGGTCATAGTAGGATAGACAAAGACACTCAATTAAGGGTACATTACAATGAAATTTTTGATAGCATATTTATTATTTATTTTGTGTAAATCTCCTGAGATTCTAGCATCAGTTAAATGGTAAAACAATATATGGCCTATTAAACTACTGTATATCTTTTTAAAGTTACACTTTAAAAAATATTTAGTGAGCCGGGCTCGGTGGCTCAGTCTATAATCCTGTGCTTTGGGAGGCCGAGGTGAGTGAATTGCCCAAGCCCGCAGGTTCGAGACCC
This sequence comes from Tarsius wallacei, assembly GCA_963574415.1. Taxonomy (NCBI): domain Eukaryota; kingdom Metazoa; phylum Chordata; class Mammalia; order Primates; family Tarsiidae; genus Tarsius; species Tarsius wallacei. Next base: position 5,563 of record CAUYQG010238751.1, on the reverse strand, counting down.
ACCTGGGCAACTTGGTGAGACCTCATCTCTACAATAAATCAAAAAATTAGCCGGGCATGGTAGCGCGCACCTGTGGTTCCAGCTACTTGGAAGGCTGAGGCAGAAGAATCGCTGGAGCCCAGCAGGTCGAGGCTGCGGTGGCCGGGAGCAGCCACTGCACTCCAGTCTGGGCAACAGAGTGAGACTCCAACTCAAAAAAAAAAAAAAATTAGTGATATAATATTAAACTTGCAAAAATAAAAAATACTAATCTCGACTGAATCTGTAAAAATTAATAATTGACATCTTCAGTAGTCCAACACTAGACAGAACGGTTTCAAGTATGTTTGCTTGTTTGTTTGCTTAGCGTTGACCCACAAAATGAAACATAGCAGATTATAACAAGACTCAATGATAGAAAGCAAAGTCAGATGTTAATACCTCCACTGGTGCTAAAAGCATGTTAGAAATCTGGCCATTGGGCAACCTCCTCCGGTCCCCCTCCTGCTGTGAGAATTTTTCTGTCTTCTGAATATTCAAATCCTGATTTCTCACTTTAAAAAAAAGAAAAAAAAAGAAATCTGGCCATCATGTACTCTATGATTATTAGTGATTACACCAGTCACTCAAATCTACATGAAAAATATAGAAATAATAGTGGATCCCAAATGGGGTAATAGTGGATTCCAAAAGAAGGCATCGGCAGAATGTATTAGAAAATAAAAGACACATTGTAAGCAGAAATTACAAAGTTGTGCTAAGATAGTAGATAAGCACAGCCTTAACATTTAGTTACAGCATTGTTTGTGAGGTTCTAGAGCCATCAGTCTATGAGTTCTAATAGTCTCACTTCTAAGATAATTTCTAATTTTCCAGGTTACACTGACAATGAATCAGTATCATCTGAGGTTGCCTAATAATACTAACTCTCACAACCTAAAAACTTCCTCATGTACAAACATACACATAAATGCATGATCTGGGAAAGACTAGGAATATGATGCTGAGTAGATTATTCTTCCTAATTTTGAAAAATTAAGGCTTCCGAATAAATAATCTAACATTGTTGAATATATTTATTGGAATGACACAGTTAGAAAGCTGGATTAAATTATTTCACATGTGTTATTTCATTGAATGATTACCATTTTTACAAGTTTTGTTTTGGTCAGATTATTGATTGTTTAATTAAATTATATTTAATTTTTTTCTTCTCATAATACAGGCTCACAGTGATGCTGTACTGGCGTCACTATAAATAAATTGTTGTTTTTATAAACTCTAAATGTAGCATTAGTTTCTGCAGGAAGATTTGCTCTTTAAAATATGAAACATAATTTCATATTTTAAAATTAGGTGCTATATAAGTAAAGAGTTACATTAATTACTACTTGCAGATTAACTATATCAATTTCTATATTGACATTTAAATCTGGAAGTAATTTCTAATTAATAGTTAAAATGCTAAAAATTTAAAGTTTATTAATATTACATAATTTAATACATGTAAATATTTTAATAAAATTTAATGAAGATTTGAAAATAAAAATGATCATTGTTCTTAGAGTCTAAGATTAAAATTACTGTCCTCTGATTTCTGAACATGTAAAGAGAATTAAAGATAGAACATGTAAAGGAAATTTATTATTGAATTCTGTCCTATCAATTTTCCAATGTTCTTGACACACTTATCACACTTAGGCTGTGCCAGCCTAATCCATTTGTGTGAGACTTGTAAAATCTTGGCAAGAAATTTGTAATTCAGAAAACAGGGCATACAAAAAGCAACTGAAATTACCATTATTTTCATCTATTACTCGTAATCTGTCTTCCCATAAAAGACTAGGGCTATGTTGCTGAGTAGATTATTCTTGTTATCTTGAAAAATTAATTAAGTCTTGACAATGTGAAATCTAACATTATTTATAATATTTACTGAAAGTTATAGTACGTGAACAAAATAAAATCATGTGCCTTCCTTAATTAAACATATTAAATATTTTCTTATAATTTTTTTAACAAAATTAAACATTTTTATAAATTTCTTTATAAAAGTAAAAAGAAAACAATTTTTCTTTTGGTAGTCTTTTATATTCCAAGACTATCTGCTTTTCCAGTTTCTTACCCTGTCATTTCTTTGTAAGACCCCTAATTTCATGCTATTCCCAAACAATTGCTAATTTCTAGAAGTTGCTTTATGAGCATTTTACATGTGCATGCAGTATTTCACTTTGCTTCTTGTGATGCATGTATAGAAAGCACATTTTTTCCTTAGTTGTAATATTTCAAATCAAACACCATCTCTTCTAGGAAGCCACCATGCCAGCATCAGTCAGTTCACAAGCTTCCTCCATGGTCTAGTCCATGTCTTGGCTAGAGAACACATCACATTACTGAAATTGTCTGTTCCCATATCTCTAATTCAAATAATTATAGACTTTTCATTAAAAATCCATGTATGAATATTTTAAAAATTGTCTTACTGCCTTAAATAGTGCCTGATATTTTAGAATATTTTAAATAAGTGATGTTAAAACAAAAGGCAATAGATGAAAAAAGTGAATTGTTATGTTGCTGTCTAATTTTTTACTTGACTTAACATGAGAGAAAAAGAATGGCTATAGAAAAATTATATTAATTACAATTAAAAGCAAAATTGATGGGCTTGAGAATCACAAAAGGAAAATTTTGTGAGTTATAAAAAGATCATTCACCATGATTAAGTAGAATTCAGCTCAAAGATTCAAGAATGGTTTCATATATGCAAAAAACCTTTTAAATATTACATAGGATAAGAAAATAGCAGTGTTTTAAAAAAAGAAAATGTATTATAGATTTATAAGCATTACTCATTATCTCAAACCTTAATGTAAACTGTTCTTGTATTAAGATGAACCTATAAAATTGAAATTAATTTTTGGAAACTTAAATATAGTAATGATCAATTAAATTAAAAGCAGGTATTTTTCTAAACGTCTGAAGATGAAAATACAATGTGTGAGACAGTGGTTTCTTTATTTGTCAGTGTATCAGAATAACCCCTAGCTATCTTTTTAATTATAAATTATAGTCTTACCTCAAAATTGCTATCATAAAATTCATAACTTCTAGAACAAAAGTAAAAGAATGCACATATTAAGATATATTTTTACACAGCTGTACTCTTGGTTTCTATATTTGAATCCACAGTCTACAGGGCAGTTAATGTCTCTTTTCAGAATCCCTTCTGTCATAGTAATTGGTAATCTCAATATTAACATAGATAACACTTCTTAATCTTATTATCTCAGTTCCATAACCACCTCTTCTTCAATGATCTTATCCTCTTTCCTGCCTTAGTCACCTTATTTGATCACCATACCCTTGACTTTGTACTAAATTTTAAATATAAATCCTTTCTAATCTCAACTTCAAGCATCTTAACTATAATTTTTCTTATAGTTTCCTTTTTGTACTCCCAACTCCTACAATTTCTCTCCCACAGGAGAAATTTTGTTTAATTTATTCATATTACCTTTTCACTGTCCTTATCCTACTCAGTTCTCATTTTCTTAACTTATAGAACTTAAAGTTTTAATCTCTCTTTTCCTTTAAATGCTTTCTTCATGTGGCACTATGATCTCTTCAACCTCCAATCTTGAAACTTATAAAGTTAACAATGGCATGGCACAGCACTCATACCTTTGGTTCTTTTCTCTTTTAGATTTCCATTCACTCTCTAGGCAAGTTCATCAAGTCCTAAAGCTTTAATTCAATTACTCCCAGATTTATTTTTCAAGCTCAGATAGGCTCTCTTGAACTTCAGAGGCTTTACCCAACTCCCTATTCAGTTATCTCTACTTGAGTATCTAACAGTCATTTCAAAATCAACATATCAAAAATGAGTACCTGATGGTCCTCCTCATTGTCAGTCTCTGTTCTTCCTTATCTTGATTAGTAGAAACTCTATTCTACCTATTCCCAAGCCCCAAATCTAGGTTTGTTTTTGACTTCTTTGCCACACACCCTTTTTCCAATCTGTCAGCAAGTTTTGATGGCTGTACATTTAAGATAACTAGAGCTTTATAGCTTCTTATAGCTGCTATTTGCCCTGTTTTATTCACCTCCTCACTCCTGCCTCTGACTCAAGTCTATTCTGAGCACAGCAGCCATAGTGATTCTGTTACAAGTCCAAATCTGATCATGTCGCTCCTCTAAAGAAAACCCTCCATTTCTTCCCATCTCGGTTGTATAGAAGCCAATGTTCTCACTGTGTCTAAAATTTCCTAGATTAGAGCTTCTGAAATTGTTAGTGGTGAAAGACTATTTAATCATTTATGTATTTATTGTTTCCAAACCATGATGACCAAGACTTTTGTAAAATTAAGTAAAATTGACAGTATAAAATAAAGAAAAACAACATACAAGCCCCAATATCTCAATACTAATTTTAATAGACATTAAGTTACTCTGTAACTCTATCGCGTTTGTATGGATTTCTCGGTATTTACTCTTAATGTTTTTATGTCTATTTTCTTGTTATCGAAAAATTATCAATGGTCTACACTCTGAGTGGTACTGCTTGAGCAAGTCTGTCTTCCTTTTCCCACCCAAATCTCTTATCCCATCATCCCCTCTCCTTTCCTTTATATCTAATTACACTTTTACGGATCAGTTCTCTGCATTTCAGAAACATTCTGCCTCAGGAAATTCAATCTTCTTTTCTCTCTCCCTAGTAACTGCACAACTTGTTTCAACTACTTTTAGATATTTATTAAAATGTTAACTTCTAATCAGGTTGTTCTTGGCCATCCTGTCTAGAAGTTATATTTTTTTCAACAATTTTTAAGCCTATTGCTCAGTTTATATTATTTGCTAGTGTTTAAACTTTACCTGTACAAGGACCACCCCTGTACTTAAATCTGAATTTTACCCCACATCTTTAAAATTAAAAATGTATATATTTCTTCTTCTATGATTAGATAGAAGCTCTGTGCACAGAAATTTGTGTGTTAAATTACTGCTGTATTGTGAGCACTTATAGTAGTGCCTGCATACAGCAGGGACTTAATCAACATTTTTCAAATGAACGGTTATTAGTGGCTATTGAGATGCTCAAATTCTTCTGAGTACAATGAGGCATTAAACATTTATAAAGGAGTTTAAGCAGGTTTATTAACTTATAAAATATTTGTTTGATGTGTAATTGAAAAGAAAAATTGATATTGTCAACAATTATAGTACTTGTCCCCAGTTGTGCTTTATGTAGAATTTGGAAACTTTGCTTGTGAACCTCAGGGAAAAATAAAGTAAACGTGTTTATATGAAGTCATTTTTAATGTATACACTTGTTGTGGAGTAATAAAATACAAAATTACCTGCAAATACTACTGAACTCATAAAATATTTTTGTTGTGTATATTCTTAGTTATTTGTTTTTTTGCGTTTTTTTTTGTTTTTTTTATTTTTTTAATTTTATTATGTTATTGTGGGGTACAGTTAGGGGTTAGGCATACAAAAATATTTCGTTCAGGTACCCTTGTTGATAAGAGGTGTCTCCCCATCCCCAGATAGATACCCACCACCATTAATCCCATCCCCCTCA
>CAUYQG010238749.1:0-47532 GCA_963574415.1 Tarsius wallacei | reverse complement strand
TCACTCTATAAAAAAGGTACCTGCACACGTATGTTTATCGCAGCATTGTTCACAATAGCAAGAACCTGGTAGCAACCATGCTGTCCATCAAAAGAGGACTGGATTTAAAAAATGTGGTACATATACACAATGGAATACTACGCAGCCAAAAAAAAGAACAAAATCATGAATTTCGCAGCAACCTTGATGGAACTAGAGTCTATAATACTGAGTGATCTCTCACAGAAACAAAGAACTGAGTATCACATGTTCTCACTCATATAGTGGACCTTGATCATCCAACGTATTACCATAAGAAAATGACTGACAGTGGTGGGACAATATGGGGGGGAGGGGTAGGGTGATGGGATTAATGGTAGTAAATATCTGTCTTGGGATGGGGAGACACTTCTTATCAACAAAGGTGCCTGAACGAAGCACATTTGTATACCTAACCCTTAACTGTATCCCACAATATCATAATAAAAAATATTGAATATAAAAAAAAAGAAAAAAAAGATTAATCTCCATAGACTCTATCTGCTATTCTGGATTTTCATAACAATTGAAATGTATTTGCTATCTTATCCCTTGATGACAATTTTAGCTGTAGGCTAATGTCTGAGGCAGACATTGGCTCCATTCTTCTATGGTGGCATGTGAGTTTTTTTGATGAGCATCAACTTTATTCTGAGACGTAGTCAACTAGTAGTATTTCACATTGGAAGTTAGATAATTAGTGCATGCATGAATCTAACTGCATGTGGCAGTAGCTCTCTCTGGGTCTCAGTAAAGAGCAGTATTTGTGTCTGACACATCACACTGTGGAAGAAGATAGAAGTAAGTAAAGTGTGAAGTGAAGAGTAGGGAAAAGGCATACTCAACCATCACTCATTACTGTAAATGCAAGTGTCTGGATAATGGTAGAAACAAAAGGATAACTTCTGTGATTCCTACTGAAGCTTCTTGGACTCATTTATGAATTTAAAAAAATATTCAGTTTTGCATTGATATAAGTCAGGTGCCTTTGTTCTCTAATTGCCCACTAGTCTTCAATAAGTTTTATGTGCTTATTTCTCATAGGCATAATCATATGTCTTAACTTTTGTGGCTTACTATAAACCTCTTATAACACAATTATATATCTAATATATTTACTTTCTGTTGTAATGTGATTTTCTTACATTTGAAATAGTGGGATGTAAACCATTAAAAAAAAACTCCTATTGTGTGCAACATTCTTCTCATCCAAAACAAAATTGAAATATTAATTAGATCTTATAGTTAGCTGTGTAAATTGTAAACTATGAATTTTCAAGTGACTTTGCCCTCTTTAGCTGATAAATATGAAACCTAGATTGTGAATTTTAAGAACACTACTCTTACATAGTGTAAGGTGAAATATCTCAAGAAGTCTGAAAAACTATTGACTACATAAAAACTTCTGAGCCCAACGTATTCTAATAATGAGCACAGGCTCTATAGCAATGAGCAATCTCACAGTATCTTCCCTAACTACCTGGCAAAACTGAAATATCACGAAAGAAAAGACATTATGCTTTATTGCTAATTGAACCAATAACCAAAGTTTGGGTCTGTAGTTCTAGAACTTTGCACTCACTTACTAAAATACATTTGACAGTGGATAGAGGATAATTGTGAGCAATTACTGACTCTGAAGACTTAATGATTTGGGCAAAAGTTAATCTGTATTTTCCATTGCAGAGAGATTTATCAAAAATTTTACCAGTTATTATCTTGATTATGAGAACAAAAGAAACAACTATAGTCTTGTCAAATTGTCCAGAATGTGAACATAGAGATTGTGAGTGGTAAAAAGATAAGAATGATGAAATTCAGCTAACGTTTTGTCTGAGTGAGGATTTTAAGGTTGGCTTCTATTTATACCTCATGCACATTTTATTCATAATAAAACTAAGTTTTGTCCCCTCCCCTCATACTCAACCTTCTGTCTGGAAATTGCTTTGCTTTCTAATTCTTTTTTCTACCCTTATAATTTGGGATACCCTTCACCAATTATTTCTTTCTTCATTTCTTTATTTCTTGAGGCAGCTATTTCCCATTAGCCAAATCATGTACAATAAAGTATTGTCTAAGCACTTTTAAAAATGAGTTGCCTTTACTATTTAGTTTTTGTCATGGAGACTTGTGTCTAAACAGTGTTTATTAAAATCATAGAGAGAAACAGAATAGTTTAAATTAGAAAGCTAATATTGTTGTTTCAGAGAGCACTCAATATTGATCCCCCAGAAATACTCATCAATTATGAATAAAACTTTTTTTAAAGAAAAGTACACAAAGGAAAGTAATTGGTAAAATTCACAGATATATGAAGTATGTTGGAAGAAGTATAGGTTGGACTGATGGGCTTGGGTAGGCTAAGTGAGTGAGTGAAATATGAGATAGTTACATAGTATGTTCTATCTGGTAATACTATTCAAAAAATTATCTGAATGCAATAATCAAAATTTTGTATATTAAGGTTACTGTAATTTAGCCTTTTCAATTGTTCTCAGAAAAAAAATAAACTCATAGTTATTAATCCTTTTGTCTCCACAATTTATACCCAGGTGTGGGCATAAAATTAATTCACTGAAAATTTGTATTTAGAAACTCCAACCCTTCGTGTGACTGTATTTGGAGATAGGCCCTATAAGAAGGTAATTAAAGTTAAATGAGGTCTTAATCGTGGAGCCCTGTTCCTATAGGATAAGAAGAGACATTAGAGAGCTCTCTTCTCTCTTTTTCTTGCCACCCTTCCCTTCCTTCCTCTCTCCTTTCCTCTGTCATGTTAGGATACAGTAAGGAGAAGGAGATCATTTACAAGGTTGGAAGGGAGCCCTCACCAGAAACTGAATTTGCCAGGACTTTAATCTTGGACCTCATGGACCCCAGAACCGTGAAAAATAAATTCCTATTGTTTAAACTACCCAGTCTGTAGAATTAGATCTCATAGATAGCTGTGTAAATTGTAAACTATGTATTTTCAAGTGGCATTGCCCTCGTTAGCTGATAAATATAAAACCTAGAATCTCAAAGACAAAGATACACCCATTGACACTAGCCTTAAATAAGTGCAATTTTATAGCATAAGGAACACAAGAGGCAAAGACTTCCCACCTTCTCTATGAATTATGGGTAGTAGTAAGGTGTAACAATTAAGGGCAGGATTTTGGACTCAAATAGATGTGGATTACGTAACTAGCTTTAGGAACCTGGGCCTTTCTACATGTAATTTTTTGTAACTGAAAACAGTCCTGGTCATAGTAACTGAAGCTTAGTGAGCTATGAAGATGAAAGAAAATAAAGGATATAAAGCTCTGAACAATAATTGGCATAAAAAAATCAATAAGTGGAAACTATTATTAGTTCATTACCTATTAGTATTCAGATGAGATAAGTAAACCAATTGATGTGGATGGCGCCCCACGTTAAAATTACTGAATTGTAGCATTAAATAAAACTGATGGCTTGATGATTTCTAAAAAATAGTTGTATAGTTTTTCTAAAATGAAGTTGCTTTTGGCTATATAATATAGATTGGCACTTATCAATATACAGATCTTTAAAGTGACAATGTTGAGTTTTACCTGAGCCCTGTGCCCTGGGAAAAAAGTCAGGATAGATAATTTACATGATAGAGTAAACAGATTAGAGTAGGTAAATATTAGGGCTGTAGGAAAAGTCAGAAACCTGTGGAAACTTTCAAACCTGCCCATTTTCAAGGCTGCTATAAAATTAAAAAAAAAAAACTCTTAAGAATCTATCTCTCACCCAACATGCCTGCTATACCCTACATCTTCTTTCTCAGGGTGTTTGTGGTTAAAAGTCGACTCTCAAGGCTGGAACTAGTTTAGAGGCCCCCCTGAAACATGCACATCAATAGCCAAGGTTAACCTAAAGTAATTGTGACCCACTTTTACCTTCATGATATGCTCATTAGCATGTTAAATGACATACCCTCCAGCACCATGGCAGTTCCTATTCTGCCCATTTATAGTAATAAATTGGGCAACACCCCAATTTCAGAAATTGCCTATTTCTAGAAAAATCCACCCCTTTAATGGAATATTCCACTCCATTATTGCAGCTTACAGAAACCACAAGTCAAAGACCCTTGGTGCAACACTTCCTTGTGTTCACTCACACTTTACTCTGAAGTGTGTACTATTCTGTTGCCTTTACTTTTAATAAACTTGCTAGCTGCGTTGCTACTTTCACCTTGCTCTGAAATTCTTATTTGCAATGAAGTCAAGGACCCCACCCAGAACACTGGTAACAGACACAGAGACCCAGTAACACACTCATCCTTTTATGTTCTGAAAATGACTGCTTACTTCAAAGAAACACCTTTCCCCACAGAATGTAGATAAGATTCACTGCAATCCCTTGTTTGAAGACTAGACACAGACCTTCCTAATTCCCATTTCCCCCCTCATCATTGCTTAGCTGAACTGTTGTGTCCCCACTGATCAATGTGACAACATGATTGTTGACAAATCTTTGTTTATTCTCCTATCCTTCCCTCAAGCCCTTAAATTTTGGCAGACCCTCAGGTCCTCCTTAATGGCCCTTCCAGGGAATAGGCTTACATCAGAATTGAAAATTCTCTCATTGACTCTCTGTAGCCACTCTTCTTGCTTATCACACGTCTCTACACCTGTACTGCCTTTTTTTCTCTCTCTATCTTTACAAAGAAAATCCTTTTATGCCTTACTTTTGAGACACTGCTGACCTCTGGTCAGCAAGATTTCCTCCTCCTTTTGCGTGTTCCACTCACCATTCCTGTAATAATCCTTCTGAATCATCTTTTCTTACCTATATCCAGAATTTTTTGACAAAGAAAACCCAAATTAAATAAAAAGTTGCCAAAGCCTCTGGGAATCTTATATTAATTGGCTCCTCAAATTGTTCACCTTCTCTTTCTCAGATGGCCTCTGCTTTGGTTTCTGCTGCTATAATTGATAAATTGATGGATAAATTAATTTAATACATAATCAAACTAGGGAATTTTGTCTGCCTTTGAGGAAAATCTTCTCAAGGATATTTTCTGCTTAGACCAATTTTAAGTATTCTAATAATGCTTATTGTAATTTGTTATCTTTTGTACAGTTGAAAACTGAGCATTTTTATCAAATCAATTTTGGGGTGATTATATAAGATATATTAGAAAATTTAAACCAGCTTCACTCTAGAAAGCAATGGACATGATTACATGGTCTTATAATATTCTGATCAAAAAATTTCCATATTAAAATAATTGTGATTCTTTCTAGAGCTCTAAGTTCTACTTAGAAGTAAATTAGGCTTAGATTTGTGATATCTTGGAAAGAACTGTAGTTTGGAGTCATGCTGGTTGGGAACCCAACTTCAGCTTGCCATGTATAACAATTGAGTGTCTTTAGAACCTTAATTGGCCACTTGAAAATAAGGTTAACAATGCTTATCTCACATGATTGTTAGGAATACTGAATGTGGGAAAAGAGCATAGCACAGTGTTATTTATTTAAATAAATAAATACTAGCACTATATTATTAATAAAATAGCTTTATTAAGACTTTCTTTGTCCCTTTGCCTTTGCCCAATGACAGAAGTTCTCTTCCTGTCTCTGCAATGAAAATGTAGGCAGTTCTATGAAATTATGGTTAATTTAAAAAATTTCCAATATTAGATTATTTTCCAGCTTTATTGAAGTATAATTAGTATTCAAAATTGCACATAATTAATGTATACAATTTGGTGAGCTTGGAGATATATATATATATACTCATGCTCTAATCTCCACAATCAATATAATAAACATATTCATCACCTCAAGAAGTTTTCTGTGTCCCCTTGTGTTTTGTTTGTTTGTTTCTTTTGATTGTGTGTATGTGTGTGTGTATGTGTGTGTGTGTGTGTGTGTGTGTGTGTAAGAACATTTAACATGATAGCTATACTCTTAACAAATTTTTAAGGGTACAATGCCTTATTATTAACCATAGGCACAAAGTTGTACAGCAGATCTCTGGAGCTTACTCGTCTTGTGTAACTGTCATTTTACACACATTGAACAACAACTCAAAATTCAATGTTATTTTAAGTTACAAAACACATCCTCCCTTCAGAAACCAGAATGTCTACATCCAGATAATACTTAAAAGTATTAAAAGCATGTAGGAGCTGGGTGGAGGTTGCGAAGAGTACATCTGGTTTACTTGTTTTTTTCTCAGCCTCTAAGCCTGGCAGTTCTTTGCAGATTCCACCTCTTCTTGAACATTTTGTTGGTCCTTTGAAGATGAACTCTCTCTTATTTGGGGTTATCTCCCTCCTCCTGCTCCACTAATTGTGGCAAATACATTTTTATTTCTGCTTATCATTCCCTCCTATAGCAACTCTTTTAGAGTCCAGAAATCTGCTGCCAGCTTGTCTCTGCTGATGTTTGTCACTCCTCCAGGAGAGTCTTTCTGAACAAGATTTAGTCACTAAGCCCCACCCTGCACCCCATATTAGCTCTCACTTACTCATTGTCTATATTGAAACCACAGAAAACATTTGCGCATCTTCTGCCCCAACAGACTCTGAGACTAAACTATGATCCAGGCGTGTTTCTCTCCCTCTGTTTGTCAACCCTCAATTATTCATCTCTTGTCCTTTGGGGTTTTGGGATAGAAATCAGACACTGGTCTACTGTGACCCCTCAACATCAGGGAATTCATTTCAAGTTCTCGCCATGATTCTGTTCACATGATTTTAACCAAAAGCAAAGAGGAAGTACCTCCAGCTTCTTCATACTAGTTTTTCCCTGTGGAGTAGTTAGGAAGGTAAGACTCACAGAGCACAAGAGATAATCCTTCCTCAAATTTTACTATCAATATAAATTAGCTGTATCAGAGACATCTGACTGGTTCTTATCCACCTAATGTTTGCAGGTTCTATCAGATAAGACAGTTTTACAACACTCTTAGATGCCTGATATCTGGTAGCATAGCTTTGGGTATGTTTTAACATCCTGTTCCATTAATATTGAGTTATTCAGACTATTTAGCTCAGTCAAAATAAAGTCTGCTTAATAGCAATACATAGGTTATTTGCACAATTAACATTAATCTATCACCAGAAAGGACCATTTCTAGGTAACTCCCAAAAGACCTATGAAAGAAAGCAAATAAAAAGAAAACAAAATATGAGTTTTAATACTCAGCACAAATTTCAGACCAACACCAGCATCCTGGACATTAGTGAAATATTATCAGATTTAGTGGACATTTTTAGCTTTCTTCTCAATTCATGCCCTCACTGATAGAATAAAAATAGTAGCTATCGTTTGAATGTGCTTTATTAGCAGGCATTATGCTACAGATTTTTATATTCATTATCCTACTTAATCTTTACGTCTTTCAGAATGACAGAAGAATTGAATAATTTGTCCAAGATCACATTATTAACAAAAATGGAGGTATAAAATTGATACTAGCTATGCCTGACTCTTTAAGTTGACTTTTTAAACCCTGTCCTGATTGATGTTAATCCAAACCTTTTCCTAAGTTATACAAAAAACTTGCCCAATGTCTGTATGCCATGAACACACTCAGGAAGAAAACATTTTCTGAGAATTATACAATATACAAGGGAGGACCTCCCCCACTACAAAAAAGCCAAAATTTTTTCTTGAAGAGTGGGCTCCTTATTGTACAGGTTTCCCCTGCTAGGTAAGTGTACTAGAAACCCATAGGCATCAGTGTACCAGCTAGCGTTGTTGTGAGAAGCTGTGTTTGGCTTCAGTGAATTTTTTGTTGTGTTCTCTCAACACATTTGCCCATTTCATTATGGGTGATTTACACAAACAACCTGCCCACACCACGCTGAGTTTTCAGCAGTTTTTGGCAAAAAAAAAAAAAAAAAAATGACATAACCCTTGTGCCCCCACTTTCCTATTCATCCAATCTCATCCTGAGTAACTTTTTTTTATTTCCAGGATGAAAAAAGTTCTAAAAGGAAAATGTTTTGCTGATATGGAAGAGTGAAACAAAGAATGGTAGAAACACTATAATGAGCCGGGCTCGGTGGCTCAGCCTGTAATCCCGCACCTTGGGAAGCTGAGGTGGGTGGATTGCCCGAGCCCACGGGTTCGAGACCCGCCTGGGCAGGCGAAACCTCATCTCTACAATAAATCAAAAAAATTAGCCGGGTATGGTAGCGCGTGCCTGTAGTTCCAGCTACTCAGGAGGCTGAGGCGGAAGGATCGCCGGAGCCCAGCAGGTCGAGGCTGCGGTGACCGGGAACGGCCACTACACTCCAGTCTGGGTGACAGAGTGAGACTACAACTCAAAAAAAAAAAAAAAGAAAAGAAACACTATAATGCATCAAAATTGACAAATTCAAAAACTGTTTTGAACAGTGGAAAAAAATCTCAATAGATATATTGCATCAGATGGAGAGTAATTTGAAGGCGACAAATTTAAACATATAAGAATAAATATACAATTTTAAATAAATAAATATTGGGTTTTTTTGGTTCCCCCTTATATTTTGCTTTAGTTTGACTGGAGAAATATCATGCTATATATCAAGTAGAGAATCAAGTTTCTCTTTAAGTTTTTCACATGGTTCATCAGAGACTCAATCAGTCAAATTTATAGTTTGGTAATGGATTCAAAAGGTGCATATTTTGAACATAAACAATAGAGCATAATTTCCTACTTTTGCTTTGAGGAGAGCCAGACAGCATACCATCAACTAGAGGGTTTTAAATATGCAAACTAAATATAGGTAGATGATGTTAGACAGGCAGACAGACAGACAGATAGACAGATGGATAGTAGATAGATGAGTGGGCAACACTCAAACTTTGGAGAGGAAATGATTGATATTAGTTATTTTTACAATACTCCACATGACATTAGTAGGTGTTCTGTGAAAAAAATAATAAAAATAATTCTAAGAATAAACAAGTATGTGAAACACTGGATAAAGCAAGCTTTCATTCTATTTTAGTCTTTAATATCCATTTTGACTCTCTAAGAAGGGACATATTTTATTGTAGCTTTACATTCCTTTGAACATAGAAGACTTTTGTCCCACTAAAGGAACAAACTTTACAAAGTGGGGTACCAGGATGCAGGGAAGCTTCTTTGCAAAGTGGTGATCCAGGAAGTAACAGGGAAAGAGCCTGCTTTAACAAATCATTTTAAAGTGTGATTTTTGAGAAAGAACTAGAGTCAGAATTACAGGTATCTATTCCTCTAAAGTAAAAAAGTCAGAAAAATTTTCTGGCGAGAAGCAACGTGTCCAAGTCAGATGTTTCATCAGTCTGAACACTGTTTAATGAGGTTGCACATTCAGCCTAACAATCTGATGTGCGTACCTCGAGAATGATGGCAAAACTTTGGCTTCTCTTTGAAAATTTTAAATGATAAATGCTTATTTTTGGCACTAAAAGTCACAGTCTTTCCTCAGTAGTGATTTCCCAGCTGAAATAGCTCATCATAATGATATGCATAGACTGTATACTACAGATAAACTTCCTTCTGCCATCTGCAATTGGAGCATAAACAGCAGGAGAGCATGGTGGCTACAATATGCAGCTTCCTTTAGTAAAACCCAGAGAAGAATAGCTGTGGGGAAGAGGGAATGCTCCAGTCCTTTCTAATTTATTTATTATTTTATATCCCAAAGTGTTAGGGGTCATATTAATTTCATTTTGCATTAGAGGAATTGAAGATAAGCTATCCTAGTAGAAAAATATCTACTCATGCTGCTTTGGAAAAATAGTACAATGAAACTCTCTCTTCCAGAAGCTGACTTTACTAGATTGCAAGACTGACTTTGCTCTTAGACCCCTCTTCTACGTGTCTGAAAGCAGAAAAATTGTTATCCATCTAGGGCTTATGTTGACATCTCAGACACTGAACAACCTTCTGATATGAGCCCCTGTAAGCTAGTTATGAAGTTGTTTGTCCATTTTCAGTCTTGTTGGATGACCCTACAATTTCAGCAAACTTTGCAATCATCAGCTTTCAAATCTGTTCTTAATTCTAGATGAAAGTAGGTCCCTGTAATGTCTTAAAAGCACGAATCCTTTATGTCTGAAGCTAAGGGATTTCAACATAAGGAATTATTTCCTTAACAAGTTTTGTTTAAATATGTGATAATATAATCTGAAACAAATCTTACAAGATATTAGCACTGATAATCACAGGTAATGAGTGAATGATGTGTATTATTCTTTGAGCTTTCTAAGTTTTAATAATGACATTAAAATGTCTATATTTTCATATGTGTATACTACTTTGGAATTTAGAAATTACCTTTGCTTGCAATTTCACAACTAAATGCTATGATACACTATTGAGGAAGTGGGGAAGTATTTAATGTCCAATTATGTGATTGGCCCAAGAGCACTTAGTTAAATGGCAGAACTTAGGCTCCCCCCAAAGCCATGGTGTTTCAAAGACCAGCATACCATTCGCTATGCTACAGCTGACTTCTGCAAAGCTTATGCTTTAGGCATTTAGTTTGAGGCCTGCTCGAAAGAACTACCTTTTGCAAGATTAGGAGGATGGATAAGGGATTGCTATGAGTTCCTAATGTCTTTGCCAACCAGTCACTTTATTGTGTGATGAACTGGAAGAAATATCTTTTCTTTGTAATATATTTGCAGCAGTATTAGTAGTACCGCCAAATGATATTATACACTCAGCTACACACTAATGTGTACACCACTTTATATACATTTAATAATTATAATCATTGAGAGAAAGAGACTATTAGTTTCCTCAGTTAGCTGAAACTGAGTGAAACTGAGACTCAGAGATGAAATAATTCACTCAAAGTTACTTAACTACTTAGCTAGTAAGAAATTACAAATCCGTAAATCTCTGACTTAAATCCTAACATGCATAGCCACAAGCCAAGGAAAGGCAGATACACTGTGCATATGCTGCGACTCCCTATTTCTATGACCAATGAAGACATCACTGATCAATTGTGACACTCTGTTGCCCTGTCTCAATGTGTCTTTCTTCTTATGACAACTCCCTAGACAGCCATTACCGAGTGATTGGAATTAGCAAGTGAAATGACTTACCATTTTTTCCATCAGCTTTACTGACTTCAAAATTCATCCTCTAAACCACTAAGATACACTCTGAGGGGAAAAAAATAGTTGATACATTCTATCATCGGTTATTATCACCCTGTCACTATTAATCTCCAATAGTGATATTTATATACTATTTTAGTTGTTGACAAGTAGGAAATAAAGTGAATGATTGTTAATTTCTTACTGCAATGCATGCAGGGTGAGAATGATTATCATGGACCTTGTTTGATATAGAATATGCATTTTTAATTATTTAAGCAAGCGTAATCATGTAGTCATAGTGACTAGTTGCAAAGTATAAATAACATTTTAGTTACCATGTGTCCAACCATCTGCAGGATTCCAGTATAATGTGTATTCCAATGAACTTAAGTATACAGTAGGGAGTTGTACAAGCAATTAGTTGCTTTGTATGTGTCCTCTGATTTTGCCAAGGCTAGCAGAGAAAGCAAGAATTTTGTATGGAAAAATAATAAAGACAAACATATATGTTCAATGTGTCGGATCTTGAATGCTATGGCCATCTGCCCAGAGTCCTGAAGAAAATATAAGATCCTTACAGTAAATTTTTAACTGAAGTAAAGATCTCTTATATTGCATAAGTTTCCTGAAACTCCTCACTTAAGCTCCAAAGATAGAGAATTATCTATTCGAGGGAAACACTGCATTAGGCTACAGTTAGAAGTCAGTCCGCAGAATTCTTCATCTCTTGTTTCCAGTTTAATGACTCTGAGACTTTTTTTTTCTGAGAAAGCCTACAGAAAAATATCTTTTATGATGGGATGATTTCAGTGAAAGTATTTAGGAAGTGTCAATGGCTATTAGGAAACCTTTACTTCTAGTGGCAGAGAAGAAAGTTGTAAGACCCTTGACGGGATTAAAATATAATCATTTTTACTCAAAAACTGTTTCCTATAACTTCTGGCACACAATGTAGTTGAGATGTTAGAATATTTTATAAAAATACATAATATAAATAAAAACATTTTACTTTTATTATTAATTATATAAGCTTTCATTTTGATAATCATATAATTATCTTACTTTTTTTTACACACGATAATTGTTATGCTTAATTTTATGTGTCAACTTGATTGGGCTACAGGATACCCAAATTTTTATTTCTGGCTTATTAAACATAGTCCCATGTGTGAAAATAATTAATTAATTACTTGTTTCTGGGTGTCTCTTTGGGAGTGTTCCTGGAGGAGATTAATATTTGAATTGATAGACTGAGTTAAGCAGGTTGCCCTCTAATGTGTGGGTCATCCTCATCCAACCCATTAAAGACTTGAATAGAATAAAAGGCTGGGTAAGAAGGAATTCTGTCTCTCTGACTACTTTGGAGTTGAGACATTGGTCTTTCCCTGCCTGTAGACTGGGAAATAGACTGGAACTTACACCATAGGCTTTCTTAGTTCTCATGGATTGGGGATTGAAGTGGAGCTATACCATTGGTTCTCCTGGGTCTCCAGCTTGTTTACTGCAGATTTTGGACTCCTCAGCCTCCATAATTGTGTGAGCCAATTATTTATAGAAAACTATAGATATGTGGATGGAAAGATGTTGATAAATGATAGATAAATAGATAGATAAATAGATGTGTGTGTGTGTGTGTGTGTGTGTGTGTGTACACTATTGTTTCTGTTTCTCTGGAGAATTCAAATTAATACAATAATAATTTGTATTATTATTTTATTCTTGTTACTCTAGTTATACTTTTCTCATTCACTCCTTGCCACAAACCTAGAAATTAAATATTATTAGTAGATAATAAAACTAAATTTCAAGTGGTTTGCCAGGTTACTCAGTCCTGAAATGAAAGAAAAAGGCTAATATCTGAAATACCAATGGCAACATATCTGTCTAAAAAATCAGAGACTGTTTTTTGGTCATTGTTACTATAGATAAGCAATGTGACCTTGGCCAATCTCTTTCTCTGGGCTCATTCTACAAAATATTACTAATAAACTTGATATTCTGTTTTCTCTAAGAGAATTCTAATTCTGAACAATGACAAATGTAAGAGTGCAAACATCAAACCCATCATGGGGAAATCTGTTATCTGTATATTTATATATACTGGGGGAGCCAAAAAATGCATACACATTTTAAGAGATGTCATCTGTGTATTACTTTTAGTTTGCTGTAATTAGGAGTGCCTGGATGCTGATAGTAACCACTTTGAGCACTTTTGTAGTTGCAGAAGTCAAACGTGACTTGTATTCATTTTTTGTTATTAGTATATATTGAGTATTACAATTTTAATAGAGCTATTTTTCCTTTCTTAGGATGTGTATATATATTTTTGGCACCCTCTATGTGTGATATATATATATATATATATTCAAAAAAAACCTCAGAATTTATTTATTTTAAAATGTGTGTTTATTTTTACATGTTTAAATTTCAGTCACCTTCAAAGTACTCTCTGTTTGATGCAATACACCTATGAGTCACTTTTTCTACTGCTCAAAACAGTTTTTGACCTTGTCAATTTTGATACCTTTTATTGCCTCTGCTGCTTTGTTTTTTGTTTTTGTTTTGTTTTGTTTTTTGCCTCTTCTACATCGGCAAAACGTTTCACTCTGAGGATTTTTGTCACCAGGGAAGGAAATAAAAAATCTTTCGGGGGTAAGATTCGGTGAATACAGAGGGTGGGGAGCTTGAGAGGGTCATGCCATTTTTGCCCAAAAACTGCTGAACGCTCAGGGAGGTGTGAGCAAGTGTGCCCATAAATCACCAATTATGAAATGGACAAACACGTAGAAAGAACCTCCCCCCACCAAAATTCACTGAAGCCAAACACAGCCTGTCACAACAACATTAACTGGTACATTAATGTTGATGAGTTCCTGGAACATTTATGTAATGAGTGAAGCCTTTACTATAAGGGGCCAACATTCCAAAAGATAATTCCAGTTTTTTGGCGTCCTCCGACAGACAGACAGACAGACAGACAGACAGATAGATAGATAGATAGACAGACAAAAGAAAGAAAGAAGGAAAGAAAGAAAGGAGGAAAGAAAGAGATATAGATATATATTGATATATATACAGAGAGACAGAGAGAGATGGAACTGGATTTGAAGTTAGAATATATAAAACTAGGGCTTCTTTATACGACATGCTATAACTAGCACAGAACCTTTAGGAAGCTCATTTTTTTTAGACCTTAGTTTCCTCTTATATTAAATATGCGATTGGCTAGATCAGAGGTTTCTGAGGGTAATAAAAACCTGGCTTTGAGAAAAAAAACTCTTGTATTAAATGCTGAATTGTGGACATGGGTATATTTGAGAATCTGATGAAGAGTACTATGGATTTTTCCCAGAAAATATACATATGTACATAAATGCAAGGTTTATATATTACGTCAAAGTACTGACTCTCGGACTAGATGAACTTCCTGAATCTTTTTGTTCTGACATTCTATCACTATAAAATGCTATCTTTATAATAGACTTTACTTGAATTAACCATGTGAAATATTTGCATAATATTGATTATTTTCCCTATGGTTTAATGTAAATTATAGGAAAAATAGGATATGCAGTATTCTTAATTATTTTCCTAGAGTATATTTTGGGTTTCTTATATATTTTGATACATATTGCCAGATTGTTCTTCCTAATTATTTTACCAATTTGTATTACCGGCAGGAATTGTAAACAAACAGGTTAGCATCTCCTGTTCCAACCCCAGACATTAGCATCATTTTTCACTTTTGCCAATCATGTAGGGCCTAATGGTGTTCTATTTCTTTAAATTTAAATTTTACTATTTTATTATTGTCACTGAGTTTACATGTCTCAGATTTGAACTTGCCACAACTGCAATCTATGTTGTGAATTTTTCTAGCATCATTTCCAAACATGAGAATTAAGAATATCACCCTTGAAATAAGTCATATTTTCAGGAAGAAGTACTAACGTAGGTGCTTTTTATCTTTAGAACTGGACTCCCACGTAACTCTAACAAAGTTACATTGGTACATTCTGTGTGGTGCTTTGGGTGTCCATCTCATCATGTACACTAGATGGCCCCATTAACCCACAAACACCCTGAAGATTTGTGAAACAGGGAAGCACGAAGGATCCTGGGAAGTAAGATTACTGCAAGAAAGAGCTTGCAGTAATCTGCTCTAGGCTTGCACTTCAAAAACTGCTAGGGAGATAAAGAAATAGCAGATAGGAGTGGAGCAGGAACTGAGTCATTGAAAGATTTAAGAAAGTTCTGTGTTGCTTGTCCCACTGCAGAGGGACTGCCTGCCCAGACTAGGAGTGAACAATGAGCAAATGTGAGATTGTGCTGCCACCGAAGCAAAATAGATGTGGAAGCTATTTTCCAACCATTTTATGCCTTCTCAGAGTCCCCCAAGATTAGATGTTTCATTAACTCAATTAATGAATAATCAAATGCAATCGAGAGTTGGGCAAATTTTCCTAGGCCAGCAATTCTTGGATTCAAAAATAAAATGTATCTGCCAGATATTACATCCATTGAAAATTTATATTACTGTGTTGTGGATTTTAGTTCATAAATCATGAAGAATATATGCCCTAACTTTTTCATTCTGAAAGTCAATTTGCTACTTTTTAAAAAAAGAATATTCAGAGAATTGATGGGACATCATGATATTTAGGAGTTACTTTCATTCTTTCTGAAATTTCCCAGGTTTTACTAATTATTTTAAAAATCAATGCACTGTTGTAAGTGCTTCTCAAGGGGTGATCCCTGAACTAGCAGGCAAATGGGCATCTGGAAACGTTTTAAAAATGTGAAATCTTGAGCCCCACCTCAGATCCATAGAACTAATTGCTATGAGGATGGGACCCACTAATCCATGTTTTCACAAGCCTGTCAGGTAATGCAGGTGCCTGCTAAGGTTTGAAACTATTGATATGAATGAGGGTCAACTATGTAAAAATATTTAATTTTAATGGACTGAAGTTGAAGTTCAACTTGACTTATTTCAGATAGTGCCTTATTCTTTACTGTATAATAATCAACATGACCATAACTCCACCTTCTCAGTTGACAGTTTTATAAAAATCTTTCATTAATAAGCCATAGTGTGTGATTAGCACTTTGTATATGGTGGGTATGGTTCTTAGGTATTGACATATTTGAACTAATTTTTATCTTCACAGTAGCTCTATGATATGAGTATTACTATTATATTTAGGTATGCATATATACATCAGAAAATATTTTATCATTGAACCTGAAATATTTGTGATACTGGCCCAATTTCCCCATATAATTGATATTATGAGGTCTTTTTTGGGGGGGGGATAAACATAGAAATTGACCCTCCTGGTCTTAAAATTTAAAACTTCCATTTACCTTATCTGAGTTCCTTCCCCAGGAGACCAGCCCTTAGGCGAGGAACTGAAACTCACTGGAACATTGCATACACACCATGAGACAGGCTCCTCACTCATCATGAGTGCTTCCTTACTCCCTCCTATTTGCTGTTTTACATTCCTCTCCCCCCTATATAAATCCTCAATTTCAATAGATTGGAGAGACTATCTGAGACTGATCTCCCATTCCCCTTGGCTGATGTCACTCAATTAAAAGCCTTCTTCCCTGGCAATACTGGTTACTCTTTAATCACCTTTATGTGCTGCAAGCAACTGGACCTCGACCTAACCCCTGGTGTTTTGGTGACATTTACTTATATTAAAGAAAAAAAACTAAGAAATCCCTATTTGTTTTGAAATAGTATAAATAATTCACAGATCACTTTCATCTGTTTCTATCAGAATTTTAAAAAACAAAACTAGGAAACTACTTTTTATGTCCTAAGTATTATAATCATATAACTTATCATATTTTGTTAACATTTGAAAAACACTGACCCCTTCAAAATTAGAAAAGACCTCTGTAATTCACAAAACTTACATCAAAGAAAGTCAGTATAATTATAATGAGGCCACAACTTAGAAGTGAAAGAAAGAAGTATAAACTAAGTAACACATCCATAATTCATGCTAATGCTTGAAAACTGCCTTCGGGGAAAAATCACCTTGATTGCAGGATGCTTTCTGTACAGCACAGTTAATATTACTTTGAAACACTTCCATCTAGTGGTTTAGTTTTTTAACTACATCTTTTATTTAAATCAAACTTTTTAAATAAGATGTTTCTACTGTTTAAATTAATCAAAGAGGTATGTATTGAAAATGTAAAAATTCATTTAAAAATATAGTTTATTACTCTACTCTATGTAGGAACTTATATTTTGTAGAATATGAACATTTTCCTTATAGATTATAATCATACATTATAAACATTTGAAATCACTGCAAACATTCTAATATATATTTTACTGAAGTTACCTTTATTTACTACCTACTAAAGTTTATCAAAAAATTTGTACTGACTCTTAAAACAAGAATCATTAATTTACATGTCACATAATTATTTAACTAAACATTAATAACAATTTCCTCTCCCAAAAAGCAGAATAAAAGAGGGCTGGACATCAGCTTTAAAAGAAAAATAACTTTTTTGTATTGTGTTCAGACCTGCTGTGTGCAGTTTTGTGTGTTTGTGCACTATACAGGTGTTTTGGTTGGGGCCGCTGTACATTTTAAATATATGAATATTAAACAATTAAAACCCAACTCAATAAGTTTTTTGGTAAACTGATTAATTAGACTTTTTTCTTACTATAATTTGTTGTATTTTTTTTTTTTTTTACATTTAGTGGTTTAGTTCATTCACTTACATAACAAATTTGGCATCTATTATATTCTGGGGCTGATTCTTGGTGTGAAAGCAGGAACAAGACAGATGAAGTTGCTCCTCATAGAGCTTAGGTGGTAATGGGAACAGAGAAGAAAAAAAAATCACATGAGTAAAAATTCATATAGTCATTATTTAAATGAAGAGATTAAAAGGAATAATATTAAAAAGTCTGGCTATTTTAGCTTTGATAATCAGAAATTTCTTCTCTGAAGGAGACTGTTAAATAGAGATAAAACGACTAACATCTAGTTTATACAAGACTGCAGAGAAGAACATTTCAGACAGAAAAAAACAAAAAACAAAAATACAACAATCGCAAATGTCCAGAGGCAAGAAGAGTTTGATCAGACTCTCGAAACACATGGAAGGGCAGAGTGGCACAGGGCCAAGATTTGCTTTGAGCAGAAGAGTATATGGGTTAAGGTCATAAGGAAGGCAGAGACTAGATCATATACGGTCACGTGGTTAGGAATTTGGGATTTTGGCTAAGTTTATTGAAAAACCACTAATATAATCTAACTTATATTTTATAAAGTTCCCCGGGATTGTTTTATAGATTGGAGAAGAGGGCACAAAAAAAGAAACAAGAAGACCTAGTGACAGGAAAAGGAAAACTTTGGTTTGGCTTAGCATGAGAGCAATGGCTATGGAGAACCAACTGTGCTGCACATCAAAACTGGACTGGATAAAAAAAATATGTGGTACGTGTACACAACGGAATATTATGCAGCCGTAAAGAAGGACAAACATATGAACTCTGCAGCAACTTGGATGGATTTAGATTCTATCATACTCTGGCATCTATCACAGAAACAAAGAATAGAGTACCACACGTTCTCACTCATAAGTGGACCCTGGACATCTACCATAATAATATGAGAAAGGGATTGGCAGTAGCAGGATACTACCTGTGTTGGGGGAGTGGGGAGAACACAACTTCAATAAGTGTAGCTGATCTCAAACCAGGCAAAGTGGGGACAAAAGAGAGACCCAAACTTTACCTGTACGAAGACCACTTGAATACCTAATCCTGAATTGTACCTCACATCTTTAAAATAAAATATAAAAACGTATTAAGTACTACTTTAAATTTTATACTTTAATTTTTAGTTTTAATTTCTATTATTTTGAATTTTAATTGATTTTTTGTAGGCAAGATGAATGAAAATTAATGTTGCCCTGTGTCTCAATAATAAAAAAGGGACATATTAAAAAAATGAATGGATTTAAAATATGTTTGGGAATTAGTACTGTAGGAGGTGATGGGTTGGCTGTAAGACAGTGTGGGAAAGGATAGACTAAAAAATGATTTTAAGACTTTTGACTTGAGTTACTAGATGGATAGTGAGAACATTTTTTAAGATGGAGAACGCTGAGGTAAGAACAGCTGAAAATTTGTAAGTAGAGGTGTCTTTCATGCATTTGGGCTACCAGTTTCTCAAAGACATTCATAATTTTGAATACCTCTTTTTTTTTAACTCTCATTCAGTTACTTAGTAAATATTTCATAAATGCCCATCAGATATCATACATTGTGCAAAATGGTTGTTATTTCCAATAAAAATGAAGATGCATCTCTCACACTTATAAAACTTCTAGGCTAATAAGGGAAATAGAGACATAATCAAACCGCCATACAATGAAAGTAAAACTGTAACAGTGATTTGTGCTAAAAATCAGAGGTACGTGATATTATGATACACTAAAATATAGTAATTTTACCTAGTTATGAAAGTCTCAGAAGGTTTTCCTGAAGAAATTATATTACATTTGAAAGTAAATCAGTCAAAGGGAAATAAGACCTTTCCTGAAGGTCTCAGGACAGGAAGGAATTAGGTGGATACTTGGAGCTGATACATAACAGACAAGTCTTAACCTTGCCTCTTTAACAGCACAGCCTACTGGAGTCAGTTTGTGATATACCAATTCATTAGGGAGTACAATCCCATGTATGTAACAGGCATGAAGCAAAAGGGAGAGTGAGACACGGAAAGAGACAGAACCGATGGAAGTGCGTTACTGAGTTGGCCACTGTTGAAGTCAAATGATTGCCCTATCCCATGGGACTATCCTGTATATGAAAGAAGGAAGGAAGGACAGGAGAGAAGTATGGAACTTATTCACCAGTTCCCTTCTCTCGCTGAATAAACTTTTGCTCCACAATATTAGCCTGTCCATGCTTCCAAGATGAGCTCAAAGTGGTGTCAGGCAGGGTCTCACAGCATCTCATGCCATAACACATGGGTATACCATGAGCACTGTGGTTAATTTTCACCTGCTGTTAGCTGTGGTCAACGAAGAGAGGCTCACTCCATCAGTGGCTGATACCAGAGAGATGAGCCCTACAGAATTGAAGCAGTCCGGAATATGAATTGATGCAATCATCAGGACTAGAATGGAGAAAAGAAAAAAGCTGGAAACAAAGGGACTTGTGAGCTAAGAAAGGGTCTGACCATGCAGGACATTGGAGGCCAATTGAAGATTTTTGTTTTTGTTCTAGAAGAAATGCAATCATTTTTGTTGTTGCTGTTTGTCAAAGTAGGAAAACACAATGAACAGAATTACACTTCAAAAATCACCCTGCCCACAAAGAGGAGAACAGCTTGGAGGGGAATCCAGTACACACCGACCATTCAGGATAAAAGTGGTCCAGTCACAGTTTAGACAAATGGGGTAGATTCAGGAGATACATAGTAGAAAAGAGCAACAGAATTCAGTGATGGTTTGAGATGGGGGTCGAAGGAGAAAGCTTGGTATAAAGGACAATGCCTAGGTTTTTGTCTTGATTAATTGGATTGATACTGTTGCATTTGCTGAGCGGTACAGTAGGGGGAAAACAGGCTTGAAAGGGGAAAGTTATGCATTCACTTTTGAAACATTGACTTTGAAATAGCCTTTATACATCAGAAAGATGTCAAGTAAATTATATACAAAAGCCTCAGATCTGAGGAGAGTGCTGGGCTAAAAATAACTTGAAGTCATCTGTCTGCAGATGGCAATTAAAAGCTTGATTGTACCAGATACCTAAAGAAAACAATAGAGTGGGAAAGAAACCTAAGGTTGAGACTGCAGAGAACTCTAGGGTTCACCAAGTTTGGATGCCATATTCTCCCAGAGATCTGCAATGTGGCAAATGTATCCATTTAATCTTGTTTGCCAACATTCCCAATAT
The DNA here is from genome assembly GCA_963574415.1 of Tarsius wallacei. NCBI lineage: Eukaryota > Metazoa > Chordata > Mammalia > Primates > Tarsiidae > Tarsius > Tarsius wallacei. The sequence continues at coordinate 26,517 of CAUYQG010238749.1, read as the reverse complement.
ATTTTGGTCAAAAATACTATTTACACAAAATCAGTGAGTCAAAAAACCTCAAAATTTATATAGATGGTCACTGTGGCAAATTTAAAATTTTTCATTCTGTTATAAATAAACCAATCAATGAAACATTTTCCCCACCTGTTAATAGAATGTGTGCATATCAGTTGCAGTGCAATATATTACTTCTTTCAGGCAACAAATGGGAATTTCCATATTTTATTCTTTCTTTATTCATCTATATATAAGATATTGCTTCACTCTGAATGTGTTGTAAGAATGATAAAAACTTCACTGTGTATTAAAATGTGCCTAGCAACATACTAAAGGTCCTTGAAAAATGGTTGTACTTATGTTTATTTGTCTTATGCCTGATTTTTCTTGGCAATAAGAGGTCTCCATAACTGAGATGTCATGAATCTAAGGATATATGGCTTGAAAATTATCTGTGTTGTATTTTGTGGGGAAACAAATGAGAATAGTAAATAAGAGTTATGTCCCACAATAGATTTTGATAAGGAAACAAATATCAACTAAAAACACTTAGGGCAGTTATTTTTTTAAGCCACCTCTAGTAAAAATATTTTTTTCAGTTTATCAAAGGAGTGAGTGGGATATGATGAGATGCATGAGATTCATTTAAAAATAATTGACTTAGTTGAATTACTACTTTTTAGGTTGCACACATTCCGCTGTTCTATACAATAAAATACTGATTGTTTTCATCTATTGTGTGGCACATCACATATCTCAAAACTAAGACACTTGTAAACATGATCAATAAGTCAGTCTTGAGCTCAAACACACCTCTCTTTAGCATTTGTAAGAAAATGTGGAGAAGTGAGGACATGAAAAAATGTACTGATATAATCATTATTTATTGGATTTAATTTCTAGTTTTGGCCCATGCTGGTGACATTCACTGGGCTATTTAGCCTCATTGTACCCTAATTCTACAAACTAAAGATGGTTGTCTGAGGGTTAAATGTAACAATGTGTGTAAAGTGCTTAGTATAGAAAAGACAGTATTTAGAGATCACAATTTTCAATAGATTGTCTGCTGAGCCAGAGTGGATATACCAATTCTAAAAGATTATTTCAAAATTATGTACTAGGTTTATTAAAAGTAGAAAATATTGGACATTTTCTTGAAAAGTGACCTTTCCACATAAAAAAAAAACAGATAGATATACATTCATTTTAAGTTCATATTTATCATAACTATATGCTTTACTGGTATACTCTGTTTTATAGATGATATTAAATGGTATATTTGTAAATACAATAATTGAAACCAAAATATTGTATCTGTCTCTTATTTGTACTTTATTAATTTATATTTCATTAATAGATATTCCAAAATTAGAGGCAAATGAACTAAAGTAGTTAAGGTCTATATGTAAATTCTGATTCTTCTCAGCTGTGCAGAATAAATACAAACATTTTTAGGTACATGAAGTTGAACTTTTATTTGGAAAGTTGAATTTCATGTATAATGAAAATATTTTTAAACCATACATATTCATAAGCATAATACAAACACCACCTACAATACAAACACTTTTTTAATAAAGGCCTACTATGAATATTAATCTAAGCCAAAAGAAAAAGATAATCAGGTGAACCTGTTCTACATACCTTTTATTTCTTTTGATGATGTAATCAAACAATTTTAGGTACAAAACAAAGTAAGCTTTGGCTCAACCTTACTTATTTCACTATAGGAACACGAGAATATATACTACCACAGAATACAAACCCAATCCCATTATAACCAATTTAAAATTGTCACAAGAATCATATCTTAGTGGCAGGTAAACATATTTAGGGCTTCAATTGGCAATTATGTTTTAAATGCTTAGAAAAACACACCAACATTTCTCATTGTCCTCTCTTTAACTTATCTCTTCCATGAGTATAAAATAGGAAAAAAATATTATTTGAGATTTCCAGCAAATAATTTCATTGTGCTCTACATTTTTATAAACATGGGTACATCTAAAATATTGATGCCTTTATACCAATAGAATAAAATTCACCAAATTCACATTTTTTCTTATAAATGCGCATGCAAAATCAGTGGAAAACACTTTTGTATAGCAAAGACCCTGCTTAATTTTATTCTGATTAATAATTTTAAATGGCATGTGCAAATCATACTGCTCATTGAACAGTAGATTTATTTTATTGTCTGTAGATTTGTTTTTCTATAAAAATATATTTATGTGTTCACAGGAAAAAAGTTGAGTTGGTGTGTGGGGGTGACTTTTAGATACATAATTAGATTACAGGTCTGTTTATGAAGTTAAAAGGCATCTTAGCTTTTATCATTTTCAATTTTTTCTTCATAAAAAAGAACACCCTGTGACAAAGATAAGGTAACTGAGTTAATCATTAGCACTTTATAGTTAGAGCCTGAAGCAAAAAGGTTAAGCAACTTGCCTAAGTTTAGGTACAAAATCAGTGCTGGAACCAGGAAGAGAACTTGGATTTTCCCAACCCTCGGACAGCTCTCTAGGAACTCATCCCTACCAACCATCCTTGAGATTATATACAATCAATTACATTAAAACAATATTGACAGTAGACTAGAGAAAGTTAATGTAAATCCAATCAAGAACAAAGTTCTAAATATTGGCTATTGCCATATCACTCAGTGAGCATTTTGCAAACAATCACTGCCCATTTATAAGCACCATTGCACATCATGGACTCTGTTACAATTTTCTGAGGGAAAACAATGAAATCCATTTTAATCTACTTGGATTTTTTTTGTATTTGAAGCTTATTCTGATTCATAAAATATATGAATAATATAATTTCATAATTTAAATTGGGGCAGTCATGAACTTATTCCTTCTGTGTAAAGCTTTACAGTAAAAGCCAAATAGTAGTTAGAAAAGATAATAATGGTAGCAAAAAGTAGTCATAATCTCTGTTTTCATATCTGTAAGTTTTGACCATTCAGAAAATATGAACACCCTTGAGTCTCAGACAGCTAGAGAATATTTAGAAACTGTAAGTATTTCAGTTATTTCAGTATTTTTATTAACTTATGACTTAAAGAGTATTACATTCCAAAGGTTGTTTTGACATTATTTCTAACCTGCATGACTCTCTTAAAACCACTTTTGGCTGATGACAAAGGAGAAATAGAATACTAGCAGAACTAAACTTAAAAGTCCCAACCTTTACCTTATCGGTAGCTGAGCACCACAATTCCTCCCAGCTAAATTAAAACTTGATAACTGTTCCTCCAGAAAAAAATGTAACTTAGATATTAGATGGGGATGGAGCTCTGGTTGCACTGATGGATGTGTGCATCCTCACACTCACACAGGGTGGGGAACCAAGATGCCTTCCCCCTTTGAAATGCTTACTTTCAGGAGTATAGTCAAATCCTGAGCCCATGAAGTATGGTTTTAAATAGATATTCTTTTCCTGCCTATGCATTTTTGGAGGACATGTGGGGGTTAAAAAAGACAAGTAGATATTTCATGGGCATTACTACACTGACCATTATAAATGTCCCTAATTGTTGTTTCTAAGAAATATAAAGGGTCACATAGATCAAAGTTGAATAATTAACAGCATATACCCACAATTGAAGTTCAAAAAATAAAGTAAAATCTGTGAGTCAATTTCACTTAAACATAAATAAGAATTTCAGGGTAAGTTTAAAAATTGTTTCCTAAAATGCAAAGTTGAATACTGAATTTTACTTATTGTATGCATAATCACTCATACTATTTTAAAAACATCTCTGTGTACAATTTTAAAAGGCCTATTAACATACATGCCAGGAAATAGAGTCCCTGAATTTGTACTGACTTTGACAGAAGGAGGATATAGAAAAAAAAAAAAAAAGAGCTCACCATAAAGATGTTTAAAATGTGATATAGGCAAACATATGTACAGGAATTTCTACTGTAAACAGTTTTTCTTTTAGGGGGCTAGGGTAGGATTACACTTAATAAGAACAAAGAAACTTATTTTTAAAAATAGGAAAACATTTCCCTCAATATTTATATGATATTTTATTTTGAAACTGTTGAAAAAAGCAATATAAGAACAAAATCCAAATGATTTATACAAAGTTTTCAGTTTTGAAACCTCAGGTTATTGGTTGTAGCTCTGGAATGATGAAAAATGGTAACTTACTATATACTCTAGTTGTGCAGACATTCCTGTTAATGTTCTTTTTCTCACTTCAAAATAAAACACATCTATATTTTAAACTGTGTCAATATCAACATAATATGTACAGTGCATTCATGAAATATATGCAAGCATACCATTATATAAACATAGAAAAAAGGTAAAAGCAGTCAATTTAGGAATTAAGATATTAAGTAGATACAGTTATTAGAATCCAGAACCACAGTGGACACCTTATTTCTGTTCTTTTATAAAATAACCTCTGACCACCACTTTCTATGCAGCTGAATTTAGTCCAAGACTTAAAAAAAAAACACATACGCAAAAAAAAACTCCCACAAAAAAAACCAAAGATGCTGATGAATGCCACAACAGATAGAAATAAAAAAAATTCATATTGAAAGTTATAATTCTGTTTAAGCATCACCATTTCTTGGCAAGTAGTTAGGAGCTCAATAAATACTAGTTGATTGTTCACCTAAGACTTTTGCTATTAAAATTTAAATAATAAATTTAGAATGTATATATTCAATGAACTGTTTTAATAAGACATTCATATTCCTTTTTATATTTTAAATAACCAGTTTGCTTATGATCTTTTAAGCTGTCGTGAAGCAAAGTTACTAAGACAGTTCTCAGAGACTGAATACAAATGTGCATATGGAGATAAACTCACAAGGTAGCAACATCTATGCAAACACAGTAAATTCAGGCAAATACGGAGTACAATGAATGGGTACTTTGGATTCAGTTGAGATGAATCTAAATACAGGTTTTGTTTTGTGTTCTGCATTTGAGCACCTGAAAATAAAAACAAAACATAGGCCTGAAATGCTTGGTATTTTATTTTTTGAAGGCAGTACTATTTTTCTCAACATAATTACAGGATGTTGAATTCTGGATGAAATCTTCAACCAATATGTTTCTATTCCTATATGAAAGTTCTTGCTCCTTTGAATGGATAAATATGGACGGTTGGGGTGAATCAGTAATGTTGCTTATATGTGTTATGCTTATGCCCGGAGTGGAAATGTTGCTGTAGAACTTCCATTGCTTTCCACAGACCCTTTCTCCTTAGATCCAGCATAAGCACCAATAAATGATCCATCTTCATTGAACAGACCATGGTCTCCCTCTCCATACTCGACTAAGCTGTCAGCACTTTCTGTGGGCTGCATATTCCTATTAAGGGACCGAAGGCTTCCTTTTAGAGGTTTTTCATCACTGTCACTAGAAAACAAAAAAGATCGGTTCAATAACATCTAATATTCAAATTCCTGTAAAGCAAGACCAATTCATAAGTGCTAATAGGTGTAATAATTGTCAGGATATTCATTTAAGCATTGAAGACAGATACATAAAGCCCAAATGACACTACCACAAATAAATGTTTAAAAAGACATAACCAATTTGCATCAATCTGAGTAACTGAGAAACAGTTTTCTGTTATCCATAATTCTGCTTCCTTTTAAAATTGGGAGCTTGATGAGACATGTGGAAATTCAAACTGTTGACATACATACACGCTGCTATGGTAAAAAAGTCTGTGTTTTCCCAAGTTCATATGTTAAAACTTGATGACCAGTGTAGTAGTATTAGGAATTGTGCTCTTTAGTAAGTGATTAGGCTATGAGGGTGGAATTCTCACGAATCGGATTTGTGCCTTTATAGAAGAGACCTCAGGGAGCTGCCTTTTCCTTTTTATCATGTGAGGACACAAAGAGGAGTTGTCTATTAACCAGGTGGGCCCTCACCAGATATTGAAAATACTGGCGCTTTGATCTTAGACTTCCCAGACTCCAGAACTGTGAGAAAAAAATTCTATTGTTTATAAGCCACCCAGTTTATGGTATTTTGTTAGAGAAGCTCTAATGGACTAAGACAAAGAACAAATGTTATTTCTCTTGCTTTCATAAACTTTTGGAGTTCTCAGCCCCAAGTTTTAATGTTCTGTCTTTACTTCTGATCCTGTAGATTCTCTCATATTCTTTCAAAAATTCTCTTTTGTTTAGGTTAATCAATCATATTCTGTTTTCTGAAAACAAAGAACTTTCTTTAATATAGTAGTTAAAAACTCAAGCTTGCTAAGGAAAAAATAAAAATAAAAGAAATGGTTGGTATTTTAAGAACATAAATAAGTATACTATATTTATGGTTTTGATTTTATTCTACAACAAAAGCAACTCTGAATTAGTAAAATGCCAATCAAATGACATAATCATTTACATTTCAGATCGATATTTTTAAAGTACCAACTAGTATTATATTATGAAGTTGAACATTAAACCAAATGATTTTTAAAATTTTGAAAAAAAAATTTGGAAAAAATATAATTAAAATAATTTGTGGTATTCTCCAATGTTGTTCGTCAAATACGTACTTTCCTGCCCATTCTGAGTTATATATCATCATGTAACTTGCTTTGGCAAAAAAAAAAAAAAAAAAAAAATGTGAGAAAAGGTGACATGTGACTCTTCCAAGTGGAATATTTAAAGCCAGGACTCAAGTTGCTATTTCTGTTTCTACTGCTATGGTGACACTGGATCCTCAGCCAGTGGCCAGTGCTCCTAAGTGACTAAGATGATCAGAGCAATCTGGGTGAAACACATCACTTGAGAAAGAAAAAGCATTTGGAGTTGTTTAACAGCAGCATAACACAAGTTACTCTCACTGATACAGTTATTGGTTCCAGAAGTAGGATATTGCAGTCACCAAAACAAATCAAGGGGAAAAAAAATGTGATGTTGGCAGAGGAGCCAGGAGTCAGGAAACAAGTATTAAAGAAAAATAATGAAGAAAATATTATCAGAAGCTTGAATATTATCAAATATTATCAAATATTATCAGAAATTCCATTATGCAAGGCCACACAGCATCTGGCAAAACTGTCTCCAGGGATAACATGGAAAATAGACAATTTTCTTGATAAATGTGTAATTTGGGGGATGGATATTGGAAAACATACTAACTACTATAAAGAAGTGTCATTGGAAATAATGCAAGGGATGATGTTACCTATCTTTATGAAGAAGCAGCAGAGTATGAGAAAATGAGATGTTAGACAAAGGATGACCTCTAGCCTGTGAAGGACTAAAAACCTCAGTTCAACAGTCTATATGGAAATTCTGTCAACAGCCACATGAGTGACATAGAAAGTGGACTGTGCTCCAGATGAGCCTTTAGATAAGACCACAACCCTGGTCAAAACCATGCTGCTACCTTATGAAAGACCCTGAGCCACAGGCACCCACATAAATCATGGTTAGATTCCTAAATCAAGGACTTTTAAATAATAAACATATATTTTAAGTTGTTAGGTATTGGAGCTAATTGTTATGAAGAAACTGATAACTAACACTTCAGCAATGAGCACAATTTGTAAACTTCAAAAATTAACTTTCTTTTTTAGCTTTTAATTATGTTAGAATTTTTATATATTTGAGGGTACAAGTGCAGGTTTCTCACATGCATATATTGTGTAGTGGTGACGTCTGGGCTTTTAGTACACACATTGCCCGAATTGTGAACATTGTTCCTAAGAGATAATATTTTAACCCTCACTCTCCTCCCATCCTCCCACCTTTTGTAGTCTCCTATGTCCATTTTTCCAGTCAGTATGTCCATGTGTACCCATTGCTTAGACCCCCTTAAAAGTGAGAACATGCAGCATCTGACTTTCTATTTCTGAGTTATTTTACTTAGGATAATGACCTCTAGTCTCAGTCTGTCTCTCCTCTCTCTCTCTCTCTCTCTCTCTCTCTCTCTCTCTCTCTCTCTCTCTCTCTCCCTCTCACCTCCCTATTCTGGAAAGAATTATAATTAGATCAAGAAATATAAAAATGTAAAGTAGGGGTATATGAGACTCAAATACAGATCAATTAGCCCAGGATAGCTAACCAAAATACTCTATATCTCTAGCTACAGTGATGAATTCAGGGATGAGCCAATCAGATTTCTTATTTTATATGAATCCTGGTAACATGTGTGGTAAACACAAATAAGCCTGGAATTTGCAGTAGCTCTCTTGGTTGCAATATACAGAGGATTGATAAATATGACATTGGAAGCAAGAAGTGCTAAGAAATGGAGAAAGTGGTAGAAAAGGGAAGATATTGAAATGACAGGACAGTGAGAAGACTGAACACTTCCTCAAAAACTCCCTACCACAGACTAGACTTCTTACTATTCCTCCTATGCCTGAAAACCCTTCACAGCCTCATACCTGTGGTCATGTTCTGCCCAGTAGTTAACAGTAACACGATCATTTTTATCCTTTAATGCCTGGCTTATCTCTGCTGGCAGATTCTTTTTCCAGAATCCCTCCTAGGCAGAAACACTTGCTCCTTTTTGTGCTCCCTAATTCTATTTAATTAATTAGAGTTATTTATACATAAAAGTTTTTTCTTGGCAGACTAGGTTTATCTAGAAGACAGTCTATGACTTATTTACCTTTACAAATGCACATATTAAGTACACAGATATGTGTCTATGAATGCAAACAATACAACCTGAGTTCATAGTGGCCATGATAAAGAGTAGCTTCAAGATGTTTTAGTTACCCCACATAGACATTCATTTCTAAATAAAAAGTATCTTTGTGTTATACACAAAGCTTCAAGAAAGTGTCCTAATTCATACTTCTACCTAGACTGTAGTTATTTATATACCATCACCTCTGCACACAGAAATTTAGTTGCTATCACTTAATCAATCCTTACTTGTACAAAGTATTCTTTATAGGGGCGTTATAATATAGTTCTGTATCATTTATTTTAAGAATAAATGCATTCATGTAAGCTTATAACCTGATGAATATGTTTAGATACATTTTTTAATGAAATGTTATGATTACCTATATTCACCAAAGGTTTCATCTTTTACTGACTGGACTTCTGGATCTGGATGCAAATCTTCTTTTTCTTTCACTTAAAAAAATAGAGGGGTAAGTAATACAGTGAATTTTAAAGACATTTTAGCAGTGCTCTGGAAAGGTGAATGACCAATAAGAATAGCATTGTTCACATTTTTTTATAAAAGCGAGGCAATATTTTGTGGCCGTATCTACAACACATCAGTTACCTCTTTGTTTAAACAACAACAGCAAAAAATATTTTTTCTGGGTTTTACTTATCTGATCAGACCTGTAATAACATAGTGAACATTTTCATGCAACTACTCAATATTAAGTGGGCAACAAATCTAACTGGAACAGTCCAACTTAGTTTGGTCTCCCAGTGAAGACCATACTTGTTGAAGGTGTCACAGGTTTCTATCAAATCTATGTTATTAAACTAAAGTGAATTTTAAAAGTGAATCATTTGGTTGTTTTACATTACTGTCTTACTCAAAATTGCAGCAACAACCGAAAATTTAGTTCTATGCTGACATTTTAAATTTAGATTTATTCTAAACAATGGAAAACAGAACAAAAAAGCCCTTGTTCATTTTACTACAAAAACTCAAATAAAAATTATTCTTCATGAAACTTTTTACTATATTCAGAGACCTAATAGAGTCCCTTAGTTGACCTACAAAATGAAATGCTTATTTTTTGATTTGAGATAATTTAGAATTCTTTAGCTTTTGGATAGAGCCACACTTTACAAATGATTATTTGTTGGGTATAAAGAGAATACAATATCTCTTCAAAATTTCTGGTTAATTATCGAGAACACTCATTAATCATTATGAACCTAAATCATCATTCATCAGTCTTCAAAGGAAAAGTTGCATAAATTATCCATGTCATTTTACAAAAACTTAGAAATTATGCTCTTGATGGTTCTATGTACATGATCCTTTCCCAGTATATATTTGCTGGGTGAATCAAGCCAATAAGGAACTCCTCACTAATCTGAACATCATTAAACTAATAGCAGTGAACTCTAAATCATTTTCCCTATATAAAAGTATTATGAATATTAAGTCATAACACAAATGCAATATGCATATCTGAAAAAGTCAAAACAAATTTGGAGTTGAATGAAATTAAAAGCAAACATTATATTAAAAACTAATTTTTACAATAATTTTTATTTATATTACATGTGCCATTAATTGAAGAGGCAGTGTATCCAATACACTGACATTACCAATACATGTCATGGCAATAAGGAATGCATTCCTAGAAATGGTCAACTCTAACAAAGTTTACCAGTGGAGCCAGTAGTATTAAAAAGCCCTAGTGCAAAAAATCTGAGTTGTGTGTGCGTATAGAGAGAGGCATGCTATAGACAGGTTCTTTCTTCTTAAACATTGAAACATGTGTGACTTAGTAATAAGTCTTCTCAATATCTCCAATATCTTACAGATAGACAATAGAAGCTTGGAAGTATTATAAACCTCATTGGAGCCCATTTTAAGTACTAGAAACTAATAAACAACCAACTGGAAATGATATTTTAGACCATATGTATTCCCTTTGGTTACTTAATTTATCCATCTGTTTTCTCTCTCAGTGGTTCGTATATCTAATATACTAACATAAATTTGACTTAAGTGCGCAATTTTTTTAAAATCACAAAATGTCTCTGAAGAATGCCTCCCAGAAAAATACTATTTAATAAGTGAAAATCGCATTAAGAAACAGATTTACCTGAATACTTTCCACCTCTATTCCTCTTCACAAAGCAAACAGTTAACAATACTAGTGTGAGAAGAGCAATTGCACACATCAATCCAATAAACCATCCTTGAGTGGAGATGTCATCATATAAGCCAGCATATTCTGTTGTATAAAGAGAAGTTACAACACTGAACACTAGAAACAGTGTTTGGTTTTACACAACAATAATCAGACATTAAACATACAACATTGCATCAATTTAATATTTCTTTTGAATGACCCCAGAGGGAATGTGATTTGAAGGACATGTCAACAGGGAAATACTGATAAATATTTCTTTATTTAGAAAGGGCCTTTTTCAAGTTGCGTTTGATTCTGAGGATGAAAACCAAAGAAGAACAGTGAAGGTAGGTGAAGGCAAATATAGAAGCAGCAGGGAGCAAGCAAAAGCACAAGCTGCCTTGGTTATAAGCAGATTACCATGGAGCCTTGCTGTTATTGTTGTTGGTGGTGTTTTCTTTTAGTCTGTATTATTAACATGTGTTAATTAGCAAGAGATATTTTTAGGCAACAGCTCTAGCAAAAACAATAAGGAATACACTGGACGATCGTGGAATATTTTTCACATTGATAATTTTAAAATGTTTTGTCAAAACAAATTGAAATTACGATTTTTATAGCTAATGTACTTAATATTTTTGTGCTTAATATAGGACATATGTAACACTAATTGGTCTACAGGACACAGATTTATTGTCTAAGACTGCCCCAAACAATCTCATTTCTCACCTCTCCCTCTTGTCTCAATTACATCTTGAAAAATGCTATCGTTATCACCCCAATTCTTAGTCATTAGGCGAACTATATGCTCTGCTCCCGGCTCAAATACCTCTATTGGGTGAGTCTTTTGAGTAAGATTTACTCCTTCTGATATCTTCCCGATACCTTTACCTAAGAAACGTACACAGTTAAAGCATATGAACTATAATCATTAAAAAGCAGGATATAAAAGGTAAAAATTGTTATTTGAGACAAATAAGAAAGCCCCTTATACCATCTATTTCTCTCAGAAACTTTTAAAATTACTAGGAGATCAAGAAAAATCAACATTTCAAGATTTTCTTTTCGAATATATTGAACTTGAGTAAAAGAAATGAACTCAATTTATGGCCATTTAAGGTGATGTACCTGTTGATGAAATGGTACTATCAATCTGCCTGGTCACATGAAAGGTTCAAAACCACAGACTTAAAAAATTATACAATATAATTTTGTGTAATTTGAATTTTCATAAACCTAGTGGAAAATCAAGTATGGTCTTTTGACTGATAATTGACAGCATATGACATTATGATGTTAACCAACTATATATTACTATTTTTGTTCCTTGGTCTTCTCCATAAACACTGATGAAATTGCATCATAATAAGGTCTCAAATATTAAACATTTGAAGTTTATAGAAACATAAATTTCATAACGTCCAGGTTTATAGGTACAGAAAAATGAAATGGTTTTACTGACATTTCAAAAAAGGTGTGAGAAATTAACAGTCTTCAAAAATATCAATGTCTTATGTTAATAGAATCTCACAGTAGCAGATCAAAATGGATCAAGCTTAATTAATATATATATTAATTTCTTATCTTGCAACAAAATATCTAAACTACTTTTGCATTGTATCCATAGTTTTTCTAGAAATAGACTCAATATAGTAAATATAAACCAGAAAATGTTAGCAATGGATACATGAAATAAAATATGTTCCATACTGGGAATATAAAGGGTTATGAAACTCTGTTTTAAGTGGGTTTATGTTATTCATCAATATTAGGTTATACCTTTTCATCATAGAGCAAAAATTATGATACTAAATAACAAAAGGATTTTTTTTTTAAATGGCAACATGGGAGAAATAATGCCAGTTACGTGAGCAAAGCCTTTAAGATCAAGCACCATTGAAACAGAATGCAATTAATTTTGACCTTGAAAAACAGAAATATTAGTATATTGTTAAGTAGTGCAAGATTTGGAAAAATAGAGCAAAGTAAGTGATTTATTCATACCACTAGTGAAACAAAAATAATATTTCTGATTAACACTGTTTTTCCCTCTTAAACTGTGGAATATGATTCACTTGAAAACTGGAGTTACAATCAGAAACAATGCATGTTGATCAAATCCCATTTTCTGAATAAATATCAAATAATCTTTAAAAGGGCTATCTAGATAGAGCATGAAGAAGAAAGATACACAGTAGTAGATCTAATTCGCACAAAGTCATCATTTTTAGAGTGTGTAGTGATATCAAGATGTATCTCCTCAGTGGAAATGTATGTATTTTTTCCAAAGATCATGTTGAAATCCATTGGGAAAAGAGATAACATTTTTTTTCCCTGTAAATATGGCAAAACATGCCTATAGAAGAGAAATCAGTGTCAACTGGGGAAAGGGGTAGTAGCTGGAATACTGAAAATGCAGATTCCTGAAAAAGAGCACAAACACACTAATAAGGAACATTTAAAAATTACTGACACATAAGACAGTGAATAAATCTGCTTTAAGGTATGCAGAACATTAGTTATATTTTTAGTTTAAATAAAAGATGTGACATTGGTTACAAAATGACACAAACAGCATTTCCATCCTCCAAAAACAACTTCTCAGGCTTGAATGCAACCAAGCCCAAATTTTCCAACATATGTATTAAAATATGTAACATTTGTAAGGAGATTCTGTGAATTTTTTTATTACATGCTGTAAATTGGCAAGAATGGAATTAACATTTCATATGCATATTATAGCCTTGGTTCTGTCAAAATAGCAACTATCTCCATGTCTTCAGTTCTGTTTTTAAAAATATGGAAGTTGCATATTTAGACTACTACAATTATGACTTATCTTCCTTATATTCAACACTTGATGCCAGTTTGAATGCTTGAGAAATAAGAGCGTTTTAATTATTAAAAAATTTTCAATCACCAAGTTTAAGTCTAAATTTTATGGGTAGATAAATGAGCTCTTTATTTCACCTAGTGTTCAATTCATCCTTGGGAATAATTTGCGGATTTCTGGGAAGAAATTATTTGAATAATATACTTTTCCCATATAAGAGAGTTTTGCATAATTAAGAAATCTGAGGAAAATATAAATCCTTTATTATTTACAGTAGGCACAATAAGAGGAAAAAACAAACTAATGATAATAAAGGTCGGATAATAACCATTCACACATTGTAGTGACTCGTAAGCTTGAAAATATTTTGATATATATCTTTAATAAATGATAGACAATTTAACCTCTTTACTATTTTCTCCTCTTGCCTATGTTTCTTCCATTTATCTGACAATTTTACTCATCTACAATTTGGAAAACCACTCAGAACACACTTTAACACATAGTACATGGTAAACAAACAATTATATTTCCCTTTCTGCTATCTCCCTTTTCCTTCTTCTCTTCCACAAATATCCCTCCATGCCTGCCCAGCCTAAACTTTACACAAATCTCTCTTTTTTACATTGATTCATATGTCAATTTCATTTTACTGATGTATATATGAATCAAAGCATGGAAGTGACGTGTATTAGATCTGTGTATCAAAATGTCTACCCAGGCAAGAGACAAACATTTTTTTGTATGTAAACATTTCTAAAAGAAAAATATTCCTTTATAAATCTTGTGAATAGCTTTACGATTTTATGTCCCTTATTTTAATTAAACAAAATTGTAGCTTCTGATCTTGTATTCACTAAACTATGAATTGATTGATATTGTATAGAAATCCATAAATAGAGTCAATGTGAACTTTACAAACAAGATTAATAAATTCTGTTATCTATGTCAGTGGAAAACAGAAGGTCAGATAGATTTGGGTCTCAATCATTTCTAATTACAATGACTAATATGGTGCTTTCCTTTCAGGACAGTTGTTTAAAAAGATGCAGTATGCAGAAGTCTCATGTACTTACTCCCTTCTCCTAATGTGGAGCTTTCTTCAGTGATTGGTTTTCCACAACCCTTTGAAGTACAAGCCCTCAAGTAGAATTTGTACTTGGTAGTTGCATTGAGGTTTGAGAGACGCCAACTAGGTTTTGATGGAGTTGTAATGTTGATATCATTTAATTCTCCAATTTCATAGGTGTCATTTACTAAAGAAATAAACAGGAACAACAACACCTCAAATGTAGTATTTAACAATTCTAGTTGCATGTGAGGATAACACATAAAGGATGCAAGCAAATTGACTTTTGTAAGCAGTGTAGACTGGTTCTCTGTATTTCTAGTGTTTTAGGAATCCATATTCTTAAAGTCTAAAATTTCAGGGTGGGGCTGTTACTAAAGCTTTCTATAATGTCAATCCCCTAAAGTTTCATTTTGAGATGATACTTAGATGTCAAGACTACTAGAGATGGAAGGTGCTATGATTAAAAATGACCTGATTTCATCTAACCACATTGATGTTTCTCTAGTCACATAGCAGCAGGTGGGCAGAACCTATTCTGAGTAATGGTCTAAAGATGATATTACCTCCACAAACCATCAGACTACCAAAGGAGGATTGGATGAACAGAAATATAATCAGGATTGAGTCTGAAAGCATGCATTTGAGGCAGAAGAGGCAGTATAGTATGGAAAGTACTTGTACTTTGAATCTCTATTACATCACTTACTAACTCTGTTCTTTGACATGTTTCTTAATTCTCAAAAGATCTTATATGCAAATATTAAGCACATGTTTTGTGGTACCCATTGGAACATTGCTTTTTTCTAAAATGGGTCAGCAAACATTTCCATAAAGGGCTTGAATGTAAATATTTTAGCCTTTGTAGGCCTTGTAGTCTCTGCTTCAATGACTCATCTTTGCCCCTTGAATGAGAAAATAGCTATAGACAATACCTAAACAGGTGGACATGGATGGCCATGTTCCAATAAAACTTTATTTATAAAAATAGGTAACAGGTTGGATTTGGCCCTAAAGCCAGTTTATCGATCCCTGTGCTGCAAGGAAGGATGCTAGCCTATAAACCACGGTCTTAAGTGGTCGTTAGACTCCCAACAAAGCAAACAGAATACTCAACCAAAAAATTGAAATTTTAATAGGCTAACTCCAATTCAAATTTTTACTTACTTATTTGGTATTGTAATAGATAGCCAGTTAAATTTCCATTTAATTTATTAGGTAGTCCCCAAGATAAAGTGGCAGTGTCTTTATCAACTTTGATGACCTTGAGGAAAGTTGGCTGTTCGGGTACTGGAAAATAATAAGACCAAGAATAAACTCTCATACATCAGTAAATTTATTATTTTAAAAAGCCCTATTAGATCACCAATTTTTATAAATGTTGAAAAATTAACCAACATGAAATAAATATTAACTACAAATAAGCATGAAAATGTTTAATATTACCATTGGATAATTTCCATTGTTGACATTACATGTCACTGTTATTCTCTTACCTCCTTCTGGTGTTTGAAATATATAAGGCTCACTTTCTGGACCAGCTCCTTTAGAATTATAAGCTAAGACTGTTAAGCGAAATTCACTAAAGGCATCTAAGGAAGGAACCATTCCAGAGTTTCTTTGTCCTGAAAATCTTAGAATATTCACTTCTTTGGGATGTGTTTTTCCATCCAACAGACTTTTTGTTTTCCACCAATTTATCTGCAATGAAGATAAGAATCTTTTAACATAACAACCATGGTGGCAGATCCTCTTACTGCTTCTTCTGAAATCAGTTCTTACTAATTCTTAAGGAAGACACAAATTCAACAACAAGAAGAAAAACTATGATAAAAACCTGATATCCTTTCAGACGTCCATGTACTCTGTCCTTTGGAATTGTTGACCAGGTAACTTTAACTAATGTACTGTTTATAACGTCCACCCCATGGATCACTGGAGCTGTATCAGGATCTGTTAAGCATGTAAGATTGATTAGCTTCCAATAACCTCCAAACATGATTATAAGGATCATGTTCAAAGATGATTTTCATAATGTTTAACCTTGGGAAAGCACTTTAGTAAAATCAACTGCAAATAGAACTAAGAGTGTTTCTCATCACAGAGGAGTTTCTCAGCCCAAATAGGTTTCTAGCTGAAGAGAGTAGCCTGTACGACACTGAGAAAGGAAGATCTCCAGATGGATACAGTGTGGGCAAATATAAATGAAAATTCTGCGAGCATCTTGCCTTTGGAAGCAAGTGAACTATACCATAAATATAAATAAAGTCACTTAAGAATTTTGTTAAGCATATATTAATAACAGCTAACATTAATTGAGCATATGCTATATATGTGGCACTGTTTTGGGGTAGAAGAAACTAAAAAGTAGGTGAATAGAATTAGTCATTTCTCACTCCTGGCTTTCTTCTATTTTGGGATCAAATGATTACTTTGGATGCTGGTAGAAAAATGATAATAACTACTAATGTTATTCACTGCATTAGCGATATAGAATGCAGTGTCTTTTTTCCCAATAATCTATTTGCAACAGTTACTATGGTATCAGTATTCAAAAATGTGACCATATCACTAATACTTCAAAATTGTGTGTGTGTGTGTGTGTGTGTGTGTGTGTGTGTGTGTGTGTCTGTAGTTCTTGTAGTTCTATATACAGATCTGGGTCTGTATTGCATCAGCGCTAGGAAGGCTCCAGACATGCAACTGAGGCCCAGGGCATGACAGAAAGCAGCTTTTGGTTGGTCCTTGACATGTAAGGGCAGATGTAATTGAAAACCTTATGATGATTATGCTGCTTAAGTTACTGCAGTGATTTTCAATATTTAGAAATAAACTGAATAAAATGGAAACTTTCAATGTACTTCTTAGAACTCTATACTGATCAACTGTCCTGCAGTCCATTCTAAGATAGAAACCATGTGCTATACATTTTTAAAAATCTCCCACACCTAGTATATCCTCTTTGCATGCACTACTTGTCCATAACTGTTTGTTGACATAAATGCTATATAGCTGAGAGAAATTCACTGAAGTGATTAGGAATTTCGGGTATATTACTTACAGTCTTCTCCAGAATACAGAGTCACTGATTGAGGCTCAGGCCCTGAGCCGAGGTGATTGACAGCTTGGACTTGGACATCGTAAGGCGCATAGACAGTAGGTGTCATCACCCGTAATGTATGGTTTGTGACTGTTTCTTCTTCCCACTCCACTGGGGCTCCCTGTGGCTTCCAGGACACTCTGTACTCCAGTCCTGGTCCATTCTGCTCCATGGATTTCAAAGGCTGAAACAGAAAGCAAGACTTATTCAGTCTGATCACAGATACGTTGGCTCAGAGCTTGTTGTAAGTCACCCTAAGTGACATAAGAAACACAGCCACAGAAGGATCGTATCTCAGGAGATCCTAAATCCTCCTTTTTGTTTTAGAAATAGTTGTAAAAAAATTTTGCCATCATGTATGTTTAAGTTTGAAAATTAACCTTTCACCTCACACTTTAGATGCTTGGATTATGCTCTTGCGGTTAAGTCTAAGTTTTAATAGAGGAGATAATTTACAAATAAATTCCATAGAATGTTTTAGCTTTTACCTATATTTTCTACTACATTCCAACTTTTCATTCCCAAAGGATTGGCAGAAATACAAAGGACATGGCCACAATTTATTTGCTTGTGAATGGAATTCCCCTGTATATTTGGAGGGAGAGCTCTTTCCTCCACCTGATTCATCCCTACCCATTTTTCTTCTATGAGAAGAGAGAGATTATGTAAATCTTTATTTTTGGAGTACATGTTTATATGTTAGTACCTAGAAGCAGTACCTTCTCTCTATAATAAAATAATTTCCCGGGCAACCCCTTCGGGTCCCCTCCCACTGTGGGAGTTTTTCTGTCCTCAATAAATCCTGTTTTCTAAAAAAAGTAAAAATAAAAATAAAAATAAATTAAATAATTTCCCACCTTTTAAACCATTCTGTTTCTGCTTCTCCAATAGAAAATGCCTCCTTCACATACTTTATTTTGCTATACAGAAATATTTGGAGCTGGGTGCAAAGTGGCTTACATTTGTAATTCCAGCACTTTAGGAGAACAATGCAGGAAGATTGAGCCCAGGAGTTCAAGACCACCCTGGGCAACATAGCAAGACTCTGTTTCATCCAGAAGTAGAAAAAATTAGCTGAGTGTGGTGATCCCCACCTGTAGTCCCAGCTATTTGAGAGGCTGAGTAAGAAGGATCACCTAAGCCCAGGAGGTCAAGGCTATGGTGAGCCATGCGGTGAGTAGGCTGCTACTGCACTCCAGCCTGGTTGTCAGAGTGAGACAATCTCAAAAAAAAAAAAAAAAATTAAAGAAATATTTGGTGGAGAAAATATTTTCCAGTACAGAAAATCAGTTATTTCCACTCTAGTTTTTAACTGAGCTGAGCGCTGAGCAAAACTTTAATATTTTTTTAAAAAGTAATGTGATTTAAGCTACCTGTTTAATTTCACAAAAATGGGAATGTGTACTTAAGTAAATTAGTTATACAAAATACATTTTAAAATGTGACTTTAGTCCTAGGGTCACTTATAAAAGCAGAAATTTTTCTGTATATGTGGGTGATTAAATAATGTCATCTATAGTGTTCTTACAGAATTTTGAATGCTTCTTGATTCAATTTAATTTACTAAAATACTTATTAGAGGCATTGGTTGGAATTAAGTAAAAAGTGTAGTACTATATCAGCAAAATAATTCCAAGTGTATACTCATTCCAAAGTGACTGCTTAAATTAGCTAGGAGAAAAAAAATCAAAACAAAACAAAAACTTACTGAGATTTTTCACAGTTATTGTTTAAACTTGCATTCATTGAAAAGTTTTGCTCCAAGATAGTTTTGGTATGAAATGGAAATAAATTCATTAGGAATTTTAGCATTGTCCAAATGAATTAGGCCCCGAACTTTTAGTGCCATATTGCAATCTGGAATGATAATTTCCTTCAGATTCTACTGACAATAAATGTGTACAAATGATATTATTCACTTTCCACATGTTTTGTTTTTAAGAAAAAGAGTTAAATTTAATAAAGTTCCCTGATAAATTTTAAGATAAACTGTAACACTTCTAACAAAAATCTTTTAGCTATATTGCCAGTCTCTTTGGTACCTGGGTTCCTGAATAAACAGTACAGAAAATTCGTATTTGACTTTTAGATAATGGCCAACACAACCTCAGATAATTCTCAAATAAGTTCCCAACAAAGATAAAAGACAAGAAGGAACAAGGGCAGGGCAGTTAGGAAGACCATGAACCTTTCCCTCCCCTTATCCCTCATGAAGTTGCCCATAAGGAAGAGTCTCTAGAAAGGGGGTTCTTAACTTAGGGTTTAGGAATCTCCAGTTGGAGCCCCCTCATGTCCTTTAAAGAATCTGAGAAGCCAGTGATATTGTTGGTACAACTTTTTGTGTATACTTTCTCTACAAAAAGAGCCTATATGTCTAACATATTTTCAAAGAGATCTACAAACCAAACAAGGTTATAACTACTGATATAGAAAATGGACGGGCCCCCACCTTGGGGGAGGTGAATCTTTCTCCCTTCTCTCTTTCTAATTCACTTTTAAATAAACTTTTCTTTCTTAAAAAAAAAAGAAAGAAAGAAAGAAAATGGACGGGGATTGGGCCATTGCCTTGCCTTGCTAGACTGGTGTGGCCATGTGCTCTTTGAGCTATGTCAGTCACCATACTTCCTGGGTTTGATCCCCTCCCCCACTCTGGGAGGTGAATCTTTTCTCTCCCTTCTCTTTCTCTCTCTAATTTACTTTTAAATAAACTATATTTTAAAATCTAACTTCTGTGCAATTTTTCGCATCTTCCATGCGGCATCAGATTGTACCCTAAATGGCCACATGTGGGAAGTAATCTCTTTTTAAGTAAATCTTTTCTTTTTTTGCCAAAAGAAAAGAAAAGAAAATAAAATGGACAGACTGTCATACTGCCTTAATTCCATTTTACTTTTAAAAATATTTGAACACACTTATTATTTTTTTTTTTTTTTGAGTTGGAGTCTCACTCTGTCGCCCAGACTGGAGTGCAGTGGCCACTCCCGGCCACCGCAGCCTCGACCTGCTGGGCTCCGGTGATCCTTCCACCTCAGCCTTCCAAGTAGCTGGAACTACAGGCGCGCGCTACCACGCCCGGCTAATTTTTTGATTTATTGTAGAGATGAGGTCTTGCTTGCCCAGGCACGCGGGCTCAGGCAATCCACTCACCTCAGCCTCCCAAAGGTGTGGGATTACAGGCTGAGCCACCGAGCCCGGCTGTCTTAGCCTATTTTTTATTTCAAACGGTTGTTTTCCACCAGCTCTCAGCTGGGGTCTGTTGTTTATGAGGAAGTGGTCGACTTGTTTTTCTCGACCTCCTGATGTTATGAGAAAAACATCCTTACACACCCTAAGGGGCGGCTTTTTGCTGCAATCTCACCTTCACTATGCCTATGTATAATTTTTGCTGTCTGCGCATCTACTATCTCAATTATTAGCCTGTGACAAATAAAGAGGGAACATTCCCAAGCCTATGCACGCAATCCTTCAAAGTTAGGGAAGGTCCATCGACAGGATCCATGGGACTTTGCCTCCGTCATGGTTGCATTTTGCTGGGGCCTTGCTCCCAGCTGGTGTTTTTCCTGTTTTCAGGTCCCTTTTATCTTTCTCTTTCTAAAGATTGTGGCTCCCGGCAAGTAAGGTTGAACATTTTTTCATGTTTCTGTTGGCTGTCTGGATGTCTTATTTTTGAGAAGTGTCTGTTCATATCGTTTGCCCACTTTATAATGGAGCTGTTTGTTTTTTTCTTTTTGACACTTTTGAGTTCCTTATAGATCCTAAATGTTAGACCTTTGTCAGATTTACAGCTGGCAAATATTTTTTCCTAGTCTGTGGGCTGTCTTCCTGCTCTCTTGATGGTTTCTTTTACTTTGCAGAAGCTTGTCGGTTTGATGAGTTCCCATTTGTCTAATCTCTTATGACATGGACACTTGGGGTTTTGATCAGGAATTGTTTGCCAGTTCCAATTTCCATAAGGTTGTTTCCTGAATTTTCTAAGTTTCTTATAGTTTGAGGTTTTATGTTGAGGTCTTTGATCCATTTAGAGTTGATTTTTGTGTATGGTGATAGGTAGGGATCTTGTTTTAATCTTCTGTATGTGGTCAGCCAGTTTTCCCAGCACTATTTACTGAATAGGTTCTCCATACAGTAATTCATTTTTTTTCTTGGTTGGTGGAACACAGTAATTCTTAATAGTGTGTATTAATTTTCTAGAGCTGCTGTAACAAATGACTATAAATCTAGGGATTTAAAACAACAGATATTTTCTTTCAAAGTTCTGGAGGTCAGAAGTTTGAAGTCAAAGTGTAGGCAGGGCTACCCTTTCTCTGAAGTTTCTATGGGAGAATTTTTCCTTCCCTCTAAAGCTTCTTGTGGCTTTTGGCAATTCCTGGCTTCCTTGGACTGTGACCGTGGCCACATTGCTTCAATCTCTGCCTCTGTCTTCCTATCACCATCTCTGTGTGTGTTTTCTATTCCTTGTATTGGTCCCCAAACTCTCTCTGCCTTGCTGTTATAAGGATAAATGTAATTTTAGAGTCTACCCACACAATTCAGGATAAGTTCTTTCTCTCAATATTTTTAACTTAATCACAACCTTTTCCATATAAAGTGATATTAGCACACTTGCCTTGTAAGACAATAGTCACAGATTCTGGGGATCAAAATGTGTACTTATATTTTAGGGGACTAATATTCAGCCCACTATAATTGAGTAGAATAATTTCTCATGCTTCATTAGTCTTTACCAAGATTGTTGATTGTTTTAATTTTTCTATTGCATGTGCTTTTTCATATAAGTTTAGAATAAACTTGTGTATGGCTACAAAAAATCTTGCTGGAATTTTGATAGTCATTGCATTAAACTTACAGATGAATTTTGGAAACAACTGACAACTTTACTATGTTGAGTCTTCCAGTCCATAAACTTGGTATGTATTTCCATTTGTTTTGGTCTTCTTTGATTTATTTCATCCTCATTTTGTAATTTTTTAGCATACAGAATTCTATTTAGGTTTAGTTAAGTGTATATCTAAGTATTTCATTTTCTTCATAGAGGTAGTAAATGACACTGTGTTTTAAATTTTTGTTTCCACATTTCGTTTGTAGTACATAGAATTACAATTAATTTGATGTGTTGATCTTCTAAACTGTGGACTTTCTGTAATTATTTAATAGTTCTAGGAGTTTTCTTTTAGCTGTTTATCTACATAAACAGTCATGTTACTGCAAATAGTGACGGTTCTCTCTCTCCCTCCTCTCTCTCCCTTTCTTTTTCTTTCTTTCTTTCTCTTATCTATATGACTTTTATTTATTTTCCTTGACTTATTGCAATGGCTAGAACTTCCAATACTATGTTGAATAAGAGTGGTAAGAGTTGACATCATTGCCTTGCTCCTGATCTTATTGGGAAAGCATTAAGTTCTAGTTTATTTTGTATTTTTATTTTTTATTTGTGACCATTTCATAGTAACATCTTATTTATTTATTTATTTAAATTATTCTTTATTTTAAAGATATGGTAAACAATTCAGGATTAGGTATACAAGTGGTTATCATACAGGCAAAGTTTGGGCCTCCCTTTGGTCCCCACTTTGCCTGGTTTGAGATTAAGGTTTTCTTTTTTTTAATCCATTGAGTATTATGCTACTTTTAGGTTTTTGTGTATGGTTTTTATTAAGTTGAAATATATGTACTTCTATATTCCTGACGTGCTGAAAGTTTTATCATGAATTGGTGTTGAATTTTCCCCAAGAGTTTTCCTGGGGAATCAATTAATATGACTATATGACTTTTGTTAGATGTTTGATATAGATTATACTGACTTATTTTCAAATGTTGAACCAGCTTTGAGTACCCAGAATAAACCCCATTTGGTCATGTGTATAATTCTTTTATACATTATTTGATTCAAGCTGCTATTATTTTGTTGAGGGTTTTAGCATCTATGTTCATGAGATCTATCAGCCTGTAGTTTTCTTCTTTCTTACTGTTTTTGTTTTTGGTGTCTATTTCACCTTGGTTGAGTTTTGGTAGTTTGTGTTTTTCAATAAATTGGACAATTTCTTCTAAGTCATTTAATTTATGAGCATAAAATTATAATATTCCCTACTTTTTTTGTGTGTTATGGATTTTCCCTTGCCAGTGCTTCCTGGTTCATTTCTTGTCAGAGGGGCCTCCATTCAGCTAGGGAGGGAAGGAGCCTACTTAAGCTGGATTTAGATTTCAGGTTAGGGGTCTGAAAATGCTGTGTCTTGGTGACTTTCAAATTCTGTTGGGGAGCCAGAGTATGCACACAACACTCTGCTGGAATGTTAATAACAGAAGGATTTTTAATATCTTCTATTTTTTTCTAATATTGGTGATTTGTGTCATCTGTCTCTTTTTTATGTTTTATTTTGATTTTAATCAACATCTAATTGTACATATATTATTTCTGTCAATCTTACTGGAGTTTTTGCCAACTTCATTAACATTTAAAAAATAACTACTTTTTGGTTAATGAGTTTTCTTTATTAGTTTTTCATTTTCAATTTTATTGATCCCTGATATATTTTTTTATTTCTCTCCATTTACTTATTTTGGATTTTGTTTCTTTTAGGTAAAAACTTAGATTATTAATTTAAGACTTTTCCTCATTTCTAATGCAAACATTTAATGCTATAAATCTGTTGGCATTGCTTCAGCAACAATATGACAATATATTATATTTTTGTTTCATTCAGTTGTATGTGCTTCAAAAATTTTCTTTAGATGCTTACTCTTTGATCCATAGCTTATTTAGAAACATGTTGTTTAATTTTCACATACTTAACTGTTTTACTGTCTCTTTGTTATTCTTTCTTTGATTTCATCTTAGTCTGTATAATTTAAATTATTTTTCATCATAGTCTGTATAATTTAAATTATTTTTTTTGTTGTTGAGTGTGCTTTATGACTCACGACATGGCCTAAGTTGGTGACTCTTCCATGGGTGCTTGAAAAAAAAATGTGTTGTGTTGTTGTTGGGTAGAGAGGGTTCTGTATTTAAGTCCAATAAATTCCATTAGTTGATTGTGTCATTTAGATTTCTTATTTCTCGCTGATTTTCTGTCTGATAATTCTATCAGTTGCTGGGAGGAGGATATTGCAATCCTCAACTATAATTGTGGATTTGTCTGTTTCTTCATTCAGCTTTATCAGTTTTTGTCATATATTTTGAGGCTCTGTTATGTGGTGAGTACACATTTAGAATTGTTATGTTATTTTTGTGTATTGATACTGTGTCATGTAATTTGCTTCTTTGTCTTAGTAATTTTCTTTGTTTTAAAATTTATTATATCAAATGCTAATATGCCACTCCTGCTTTTTGTTTTGTTTTGTTTTGTTTTGAGTCAGAGTCTCACTCTGTTACCCAGGCTGGAGTGCAGTGACACATGTGCCACCACCGCAGGCCTTGACCTACTGGGCTCAGGTGATCCTTCCGCTTCAGCCATCTAAGTAGCTGGAACCATAGGCACGTGCCACCATGCCCAGCTAATTAAAAAAAAAATTTTTATTGTGAAGATGAAGTCTCACCGTATTGCTCAGGCTGGTCTCAAATCCCTGAGCTCAGGCAGTCCTTTCGCCTCCGCCTCCCAAAGTGCTGGGATTACAGACTTGAGCCACTGCGCCCGGCTCACTCCTGCTTTTTAAATTTATTTTTTAAATAATATAACTTTTCTATCCTCTAACTTTCAGGAAACATGTTATTGTATTTTAAGCTAGTTTTTTTGTAAACAGCATACATTGAGTCGTTTCCCCCCTTTATTTTATTTTTTAAAAATTCAATACTGAATTTTATTCCCACTAAATGAAGCAGTGCACAAATAAGTTATCTGGACAGTAAGCTGAACTCAAGGAGCAAAAGTGAAGAAACAAGGATTCTTCTTTTTTCTTTAAATCATCCATCACTACACATGGCTCTCTTCCACACCTCCTCTCAGAATATGTGGGCTAGCAAATCTCATGCAAAGAAACAGCAAAAGAGAAAAAGGGAAAAATGAAAAGTATAAGTATGTCGGTGAAGGTGGTCTTTCTGTCTTTTCTGTAAAGGGCTCGCACAGCACAGTTCATTTCGGAGGATTTTAATATCGTGATCATCTTCCCCGATCTTCATGCACAGAGTGCATTCACTGGGATAAGTGGACATGTCACTACAACACACGGGGTTAAAGTCCCTGGGACATCCTGGTAATTGATACTGAGCACAGTTTGGTGTTCTGTACTCGGAATACTGAGCAAACTGAGGGTTCAGAGAGGCTGCTAGGTCCCCTGATAGTAGCAACAGCCCAGACGCAGCGCCACAAGCGCCATCCTCTCCCCGCAGCATCGGTGGGACACTGTGCCCTTTTATTTTAAAGAGGTGGGTACACATCAGGATTAGGTACATAAGTGGTCCATACGCAGGTGAAATTTGGGCCTCTCACTGGTCCTCACTTCCCCTGGTTTAGGATCAGTTACCCTTTGTGTTGTTACATGCTGCCCCCCTCCCTGCCTCTCCGGGCAGTGTCTCCCGCCACTGCTGATCCCTCCCTTGTGCTATTGTGATGACTGTTCAGGTCCCACTTATGAGTGAGAATATGCGGTGTTCAGTTCTTTGTTTCTATGATCCTAAGAACGATTTGTAGAATTTCTTAAACAGACTCCACTTTTTTTCTGCATTTGTTTTTCAGAAAGAAGGTAGAAAAACAGATCTTAAAGCCATGTACTGCTTATCATCTCAGTTTCTTTCTCAATACCTT